>MJUU01031157.1:22303-47249 GCA_002080025.1 Modiolus philippinarum
GAACTTGTATTTAACATTGGACCCTATGGGAAAACATCATTTTCATCAACTCCTCTGAAATCACTGAAGCAAATTCAACCAAACTTACAGGAATGAATTAGGGAAGGTACTTTACAAAGATTGCTAATTTCGTTCCGATTCGACTAAAAACATGGCCGCGAGCGCGGAACTTGTATTCAACATTAGACCTTATGGGAAACATCATTTTCATCAACTCCTCTGAAACCACTGAATCAAGTTCTACCAAACTTAATAGGAATGAAGTAGTGAAGGTCCTTTACAAAGGTTGCACATTTCGTTCCGATTGGACAAAAAACATGGCCGCCAGCGCGAAACTTGTATTTAACATTGGACCCTATGGGAACACATCATTTTCATCAACTCCTCTGAAACCGCTGAAGCAAATTCAACCAAACTTTACAGAAATGATGTATGGAAGGTCAGTTACAAAGATTGCTCATTTCGTTTTGATCTGACAAGAAACATGGCCACTAGGGCAGAACTTATATTAAACACTGAACACTATGGGAAAAGCGTCATTTTCATCATCTCCTCTGAAACCACTGAAGCAAATTAAACCAAACTTTACGCTGAATGGAAGGTCCTTTACAAAAATTGCTCATTTCATTCCAATCGGACAAAAAACATGGCCGCCAGCACAAACCTTTTATTAAACATTGGACCCTTTGGAAAAAACATCATTTTCATCAACTCCTCGGAAACCAATGAAGCAAATACAATCAGATTTTACAGGAATGATGTTTGGGAGATCCTTTACAAAGATTGCTCATTTCGTTCTGATCCGACAAAAAACATGGCCGCCAGCGCGGAACTTATATTTAACATGGGACCCTATGGGAAAAACGTCATTTTCATCAACTCCTCTGAAACCACTGAAGCAAATTCAACCAAACTTAACAGGAATAAAGTAGGCAAGGTCCTTTACAAAGATTGCTCATTTCCTTCCGATCCGACAAAAAACATGGCCGCCAGCGCGGAACTTGTATTTAACATTGGACCCTATGTGAAACATCCTTTTCATCAACTCCTCTGAAACCACTGAAGCAAATTCAACAAAACTTACAGGAATGAAGTAGGGAATGTACTTTACACAGATTGCTCATTTCGTTTCGATTCGTCAAAAAACATGGCCGACATTTTAACATTAGATCCTAGCGGAAAACATCATTTTCATCAAATCTTCTGAAACCACTGAAGCAAATTCAACAAAACTTTACAGGAATGAAGTAGCCAAGGTCCATTACAAAGATTGCTCATTTCGTTCCGATCCGCTTATTTATCTAAGCTTATTTAGATTTATTGAAACTTAAACTTTATTGATTTTATCATAGCATTTAGTTATGTCTTTTGTGTGAGTATGTGCACATCAATATCAAGTTCTTGCAATGTAGAAATATAAGTGATTTGCACAACAGAAAACAAATTTCAAAAACTGTTATAACAGATATGTGATAAGATAAAAGGATACATTTTTATTTATAGCCCACATGAAGGTAAGTCACTTAAAAATTCAACCTCAAAGTGCACCTCTTAGGCAAATTACAATTTATCCAACTTTTAGTCTCTTTCATCTTTCATCCTTAAACCCTTTCTACTTAGTTTCCTGTTGAACCCTTTGTTTCATTTAGAGTATTTCTACGGTTCAGTTAGAGGACTACGGAATAATGCGTACAGGCATTTTAACTGCAAATATGAATAAATATAATTTTGAAATTTCTATACTGACAGTAATTGTCTTATTAGTCTTGAGTCAACTAAAAAGCAACGATCAGCATCAAAACAAAAAAAAAAAACAACAACAAAAAAACAAAAAAACAAAAAAACAAAAACAAAAACAAAAAAGCGTAGTATACCGATATTCCAGTTCCATAGTAAGGGAGCAACCATTTGTCTGGTTTTAATGGGTTGAATTGGGCAAGGAGAAACATCGATCCTGGACATTTGTTTCAATCTTGAGCTTGACAATTTTGTTCTCAAAGGAAACAATCTCGTATTTGTTTTGTTTGCTTAAGCCAGAATTTTGCTTTATATATGTCACCCTGGTTAAAGTTTTTAGCTTCCTCCTGTCCCGTTATGATCTGAAAGTTTTTTTTCAAATTCTTCCTAGCTCTCCCCATTGAAATCAAATGGTTGTTCTCAAATATAGTTATAGAGTCAGACAGTGTGTTCCAATAAGGTAAGCGTTCTTACTAAGCATACATCCCCTAAAAAACCGCGACTGTGACAAAAGCGGAATATTCACTTGCAGTGTGACTTGTGATAATTCTGTAAAAATTTCACTGAATTTTATTTATTCTGTCACATTCATTAATGATGAAAGCTTTCTTATGTTAATCCTATGAAAAATCAGAAGAGTTCAGTTCCCGCCAAATTTTCAATCACTTATATCTCAAAATCGAGATCATCAACCTATTAATTTCTTTTTACTTAAATTGTTTCTTTTTTAATTTTCTAACAAAACTTATGTTTATTTGAAATCCTATTTATTTTCAAATGGAGTAGCGAACCTCCTTAAATAATTTTTGGCTTTTCATTTAGATACGATCGGTTTTTTGTTCCATTATTAGCTTTTCATTCAGTTTGTGTTTTGTTTGATGTGCACTGAAGGGTCACATGGTATCGAAAGGTCCATGAGCAGAAATTCAATACCTTCAGTATTTTGTAATTTAAGTTAATAATCAATATGTTTTCTTGTCCTTTTTCTTGGGGCACTACTGCAGGAGAGGTTTGGCGCACTATTTCTTTGACATGCCTCCACTAAGTCAGGGCCGTTGCGTTCGATAATGTTCTCGGTTGTTTCCATCTGCTTTGTCTTTTTGTCTCATGGAATTTGGCTCTTGACAATTTTGTTTGGTAATTATGTTATATCTTCCATTTCCCGGTACATGAATAAAACCATTATCAAATACAAGTATACTATTTAACATTAACAAGAGGTTATATCCCAGCTCTTTTTGTTCTAGCGGGGTAATCTTGGTCGGATCACCCCAGCAATCTTATCCTAGTTAGGACAAAGGATATTTTTTCCTTTTTTATTTTTGTCAAGGCCAGATTTTGAATACTGTTCAGTTTTTTGGACTTATTAAAATTTCAAAAAAGGCGGAACAATCATTTGCAAAAAAGGACAAGGAGCACCCCCCCCGCCCAAAAGGAATTCATATGTAGTGAAAGAACTGAACAGACGAAGGAAAACCGCGTGTCACAAATCGGAAGGCGGTTGTGCAACAGTTGAACATGCTTACCCTTCCTGAGCACCTGATGTCACTCCCGGTTTTCATGGGAGTTCACACTATGGGTTTAAGAGGACGGATTTGATTGGTTAGTCATTTCTAGCGGGATTGAACTAAAAAGGCATAACAACAACTCTACTCTAGAGCTGTCCATGTCGAAGTAGGCCTATCTTACAAACGTAGTATGATTAGCATAATTTTCAGATTTATTTATATTTTCCTTCTCATATTCGTGTATAACAATCAGAACTATACAGCATAGATGGGGAAAACCTCAGTGTGGTCTTAAATCGGGCAATATCAAAAATAAATATTGCAAATTATTTTCCAGTCTTGACTGTAAAATTATATTTGATAAGTTAGAATTAAACTTTAAATTTATTGATTTTATCATAGTTGTGTGAGTATGTGCACATCAATATCAAGTTCCTGCATTGTAGAAATATAGGTTATTTGCACAACAGAAAACAAATTTCAAAAACTGTTATAACAGATATGTGATATGATATAGTCAGATAAAGGGATACATTTTTATTTATAGCCCACATGAAGGTAAGTCACTTAAAAATTCAACCTCAAAGTGCACTTCCAAGGCAAATTACAATTTATCCAACTTTTAGTCTCTTTCATCTTCCATCCTTAAACCCTTTCAACTTAGTTTCCTGCTGAACCCTTTGTTACATTTAGAGTATTTCTACGGTTCAGTTAGAGGACTACGGAATAATGCGTATAGGCATTTTAACTGCAAATATGAATAAATATCATTTTGAAATTTTTATACTGACAGCAATTGTCTTATTAGTCTTGAGTCAACCAAGAAGCAATGATCAGCATAANAAAAAAAAAAAAAAAAAAAAAAAAAAAAAAAACGGCGTAGTATACCGATATTCCAGTTCCATAGTAAGGGAGCAACCATATGTCTGGCTTTAATGGGTTGGGCAAGGAAATAACATCGATCCTGGATATTTGTTTCAATCTTGAGCTTGACAATTTTGTTCTCAAAGGAAACAATCTCGTATTTGTTTTTGTTTGCTTAAGCCAGAATTGTGCTTTATATATGTCACCCTGGTTAAAGTTTTTAGCTTCCTCCTGTCCCGTTATGATCTGAAAAAGTTTTTTTTTCAAATTCTTCCTAGCTCTCCCCCATTGAAATCAAATGGTCGTTCTCAAATATAGTTATAGAGTCAGACAGTGCGTTCCAATAAGGTAAGCGTTCTTACTAAGCATACATCCCCTAAAAAACCGCGACTGTGACAAAAGCGGAATATTCACTTGCAGTGTGACTTGTGCCAGACGTAGAGCATATCATGTTTACCCTTTCCAGATGCCTCAGTTTTTGTAGAAGGTTCACACGTCTAGGTCTTTAGTTTTGTGGCGTTCTTGTTCGGTTATGCTTACTTGTTTTGTCTTTTTCATGCTTTCTCAATTCGTGGTTAAGAAATACGTAATATTTGATGAATAACAAAATACTGAAGTTACTGTTCATTTACTTTCTGTATATACACATTTCGACAACTTATGTCTATTCAGTGCAGATAAAATCAAAACATTTGGAAATCCATATACCGAAATATGTGTAAAATCTGATAGAGAACAAATTAGCAGATGGGTCAAAACAATAAATCTAAAATCAGCTAAGGATAGAGCTATGCGAGAAGGAGATAGTCCTTAGTTTTGAACAAAATTTTGATGAATTTAGATATTGAAAATTTCCCAGCCAAATCGGTTTTCGGGTCAGTACCGAAGTACTGACTACTGGGTTTCGTTGACGAACAGTCCACCAGCAGATGCATCGGTCAAGTGGTATTAAATAACAAAATACCGAAGTTACTTTTAATTTACTTTCTGCATATGTGCATTTTGACAAATTATGTTTCTTCAATGCAGATAAAACCCATACATTTGGAAATCCATATACCGAAATATGTGTAAAATCTAAAAGAGAACAAAAATCAATAGGATCTAAACAGTATAGCCAAATCAGCTAAGGATAGAGCTATGCAAGAGGGAGATAGTCCTTAGTTTTGAACAAAATTTTGTTGAATTTAGATATTGAAAATTTCCCAGCCAAATCTGTTTTCGGGCCATTACCGAAGAACTGACAACTAGGTTGCTGAATACCCCCGGGGACTAACAGACCACAAGCAGAGGCATCGGCCCAGAGGTAATAAATAACAAAATACCGAAGTTACTGTTAATTTACTTTCTGCATATGCGCATGTCGACAACTCATGTCTCTTCAGAGCAGATAAAACCAAAACATTTGGAAATTATACCGAAATAAGTTTAAAATCTGATAGAGAACAAAACCCAATAGGATCTGAAAGTACTAAACAAGTCGCTTGATGAGAGACTGTAACATTGTACTTGACAATAAGCTGGTGATAGCAACCATAGAATCCAATGAGTTTCGTTTATAAACGTTCTCCCATATTCACGGGAAATACTTTTCTGGGTAACAATAAGTATCTATTTTAGAAATCTTCGTACTTGGGGGATAGTCAAACATATCGTGTCAGCTGAGATACAAATACTCTGTATGAATAGGCAGACCATATGTTATGCCGTCGTTTGGAAAATTGCTTAGACCAGTTCAATTATTCTATTTGATTCAAATGAATATCTTGCTCTGTAGATAGGTATCTTGCATTTTTATTAAAGTCAAAAGCCACAATTTGGTGTAACAAATATCGCCAACAATCATATTTTCGTAGGGACAATGAAATTTTTCATACGGAACTACTCGAATGATTTTTTTTTATGAAAAAAAAAATTCCGAGATTTAGGAAACATTCAAAATCGTGTCTATTGTGGTTTAAAGAGGCAATTTTGTTGTTCAATTTTTAAGGAAGCATTGTTTGAAAATAAAAATGTATTTTCCGAAGGTGGCAACAACTACATTGAAGATAACTATAACTGTGAATTTGTAATTCTAACATACAAAATTAGGGTATTAGTAAATGTGTATATTTATTAAATGTTTTGTTTCTATGTGTCAATACTTATCAGACAGTAAGACATAGCATCGAAACGAAATCGCACGTCGTTTGCCAATCATTTATCATTTTGGTTGGATTAAGATATTAATAGTACTACCTTTTAGGTTAAATCTTGCATAGCTCTGTCTTTTGCTGATTTTGGCTTTTCTTTTTGGATCGTATTGGTAATTTGTTCTCTATCAGTCTTTGGACATATTTCCGTATATGGATTTCCAGTATTTTGAGTTTATCTGCACTGAATAGTCATTATCTGTCGAAATGCGCATACGCAGAATCTAAATTTACAGCAACATCTTAAGGTAGTTTTTACGATAATTTTTAAGCTAAATTCATAACTTATTGAGTTATAACGTTTTTTCTTTACATTAAGATAAGGTAGGTAGTATTCCTATTCATTGTACTTCTAGTTTTATCAACGTTTCTTTTTGCTTTTCTTCATTATCTTATCCCGTTACTTTAGGACTTCTAGATTCCACTGTAATTTGTTTATCATATTCTGGAATCGGTGCTGTCGGGGAAGCCTCTTTTATGGTAGTAGCAGTGAAATTTTACTAGAGCATCTGATCCAACCCATTGTTTTAAATAGGCTCTTTGTTGTTCATCTGTATGTGCGTCTTATTTTTTTCTTTTTGAGGTGCTCTTGCTTCTTGGTGTTTTCGAAATTGGCAGTGTTTTTGGACTGACGGTTAGGTTTTCACTTACCTTACTCTTTATAAGTTACATTTGACTTGCGATTTAGTTAAAATTTTGATTATGTTTGCCATCTCATGTAAATTTATTACTGTCCCAAAGTATTTTTTTCTCTGGTATTTAAAAAAAATCTGCTCTTGATGGTATATACATTATCATCTTTTGCAATGAGAAACGCAAATTTATTCCTACAAGTCGACTTTATTGGCGTCAACAATATACAATTATGGCCCGCTGTTAAGGGAAACATCTAGATTTGTCAACCCGAGGAGGGAGTTGTTTCCCGAGTGCTCTGCCCGAGGGAAACCACTCCTCCAAGGTTTGACAAATCTGGATGTTTCACGTCAACAGAGGGCTATAATTGTTTTATTACATTTTAAACAGTTTCATTAATTCCAAATCAAGAGGTCTTATTATGGTTTTAATATCATAAAGAAGACTGATATAATCTGCTAGTGATTTTTAGAATATACAGAGTTGTTTCTCTCTGTGACATCATATCCGGGTTGTTCAGCGGGAAACAAGAGGGTTGTTCCCGCAGTAATGTCATATCGAGGTTGTTCGCTAAAACATCCGAGTTACTTTGAAGTCACATGATTGCTTTCATCCAATTAGATATTTTCTTATTTAGTAAAATATAATAACATACAATTATGGCCCGCTGTTAAAGGAAACATCTAGATTTGTCAACCCGAGGAGGGAGTTGTTTCCCGAGGACAATTGCTCGCGGCTGTAAAATCTTATCCGTATACACTCTAAAATTGACTATTGACTATTGACTAAGTTTGTCTCTCGTGCTGCGTGGAGTCAGTAGAAAGTGTCCCCGTGCTTGAGATGTATGCTCTTATAATATTACAGTTTTGGCGTGTTTGTCCGTGTGAGAATTTCTCATACGTTTACTAATTCATTTATTTTTTTCAATTTGGCTGTTCAATATTTTCATTATTTTTACTAAAATGTTATAATCTGTACACACGACTATTTTTGCCCTTTCAACCAAAGTTACACTGCAAGGTTTGCCTACATCTNTTAAACGCTTACAGATAATATAGTAAACATATATGTTTAAAGTGATCAGCATGAAAAGACCTTCAATTTGAGTACCAGGTTGAAGGTCATCGGTGACCTTTGACCTTGACCTTTGACCTTGTTATCAGATGAACTCGGAAACCGTAATAGATGGCTGAAAAAGTATACCAGCAAAAATGTTCATCATGTCAAGGGCTGCATTTGCCTCATTTGGACCGAAGCTCTCCGATGACTACCTGAAGAGTTATTGCCCTTGACGTGTTTCAGAAATAGGTTTTTTGCGTATAACGTTTAAACCTTTACAGATAGTATGGTCATGTAACATATCAAATTAATCAGCAAGAAGAGTCCTTCAATTTGATCCAAGGTCAAAGGTCATCAAGGTCATCGGTCAAGGTCATAGCCAATTTTTCCGGTTTTTTTATCGTAAAATCTTAAAAACGATTAGAAATGGCTACTCTAATATATTGGAGACAATGTGCATCTCATCAAGATCATTTTAAACATGTGACATGACAAAACATAACACTAAACGCAACATTGACTGGGAAAGACCTTGCAATTGTTCTCTGAACAATTGTCTTTTTAATTATTAAATGTTTTGTTTCTATGTGTCAATACTTATCAGACAGTAAGACATAGCATCGAAACGAAATCGCACGGCGTATGCAAATCATTTATCATTTTGGTTGGATTAAGATATTAATAGTACTACCTTTTAGGTTAAATCTTGCATAGCTCTGTCTTTGGCTGATTTTGGCTTTTCTTTTTGGATCGTATTGGTAATTTGTTCTCTATCAGTCTTTAGACATATTTCCGTAAATGGGTTTCCAGTATTTTGAGTTTATCTGCACTGAATAGTCATTATCTGTCGAAATGCGCAGAATCTAAATTAACAGCAACATCTTAAGATCGTTTTTACGATAATTTTTAAGCTAAATTCATAACTTATTGAAAAAAAATGTACCAGTTAAAAGCTTTAATACTTTGTGCAAAACAACAACTGTATATTGCCGAAGGAATAAAGCACAGGATAACATTAATCAGACACACTATACACCCACAAAACACACAACCACTACAAATAACACACTAAAAACTAAAACCGTGTGAACTTTCATAAAAGTAACTCAGAGTGACATCCGGTACTCCGTGAGGGCCAGCATGTAGCACCCGTCTCATTGTCAATGGATGGATCCAAGGTAACATCAGAATAGGTAATGTCAAATCGTGAAATGTCAAAGTCGTGAAACTGGCAGAAAATGTCCGTTTTCATTCATGGAACCGACAATTTATATCTATTTCTGATGTCATGGTGACAGCCATGGAATTGTTGAAGGGACAATAGTAAGAAATGCTGAACATATTCCAGACTCATCAGTTTTTTTTATGATCGACAGTGTTTTTGCTCCTTCCGCAAAGTCCCTGTATTAACGAATTGAATGTGAAAAAATCACTTCATACGCATGAGAGGCAAGTTTAGTTCACAATTGGGAAGTAAAAATCATTACGTTGGTCATACAACCTAGATATCAGACTTCGATGTTCATTAATATATCAAAATCATGAACATAATTGGGTATGTCGGTTGTCTCTTTACTTTCAAGTATTGTTTAAAGCAATATGTGATGTATTTTTTTCCACTGTTTTGTTTCCAGTAGAATTCATCTCAAACACCTTTCATTTTTACGTAATATTTGATATGGAAAGGATCCGGTAACTTATCTATGGGATCCAATAACATAAAGAAATCACAGATACACTAGCCTCATACTGATACTGACGATGAAAAAAAAGGATACATTGTAATAAATTACAGATACACTAGCCTCATACTGATACTGACGATAAAGGATACATTGTAATAAATTACAGATACACTAGCCTTATACTGATACTGACGATGAAAAAAAGGATACATTATAAAATTTTAGTTTCTTGATATTTGGGTTATTGGATGTGGTTTGTTTCCATTGATTTATTCACTTTTTTACCTTTTGGGGCCATTTAGGTCTTGCTATATGGTGAGAGGTTCCTCACTGTGTTGAAGACCGTACGGTGACCCCTTGATGCTTTGCTTTGGGTCCTTTTAACCTGGATAAGGGATGTTGTCTCCTTGACATTTATCCCATTTTCTTTCTTTTTCATATTGTAAAAGAAAACAAATACAAATGCTGAAAATTGTCATAACATGCTAAATTAACCCAGGGAACAATAACAGTAAGAAGTCTACCGGTATTGGTGTTTTTTTTTGTATGTTGATTATACCGTAAAAAAGCGTAACGAAGAAAGATGAAGTCTTAGTTACCATAAGCCGTATTAACTCTACCGCTTGCTTATGCTAGTGCCTGTACTAAGTCTAGCTTTCCCAAGTTACAATTGTTGACTATGTTTGTCTTTTGTTTGTTTGTTTGTTTGTATGTTAAACAATGCAGGGATGTGGAGTAAATGCATAGGAGACAAAGTCTCTACAAATATATCGAAAAACTCGGCAATGGACCAACGCTTTAAGGTAGATTGACACTAATTTATGGCGCATTCTATTGGCGCATTTCGAAAACACGAGTGGGATGCGGAATTCACTTGATTTTCAATCCAGAATATTCATATTGTGACGTCATAATAGAAACGGTGACATACAGATTTTTTTACCTCAACGTATAGCTGAGGTATAAATCTATGAAATATCAAAAAATAAGAAAAAAGATGTATCTGATATTTATTTCATATCTAAGTTAAATAATAAGCATGTTGTCACATTTCCCTTTATAGTCTTTGTAAATATTTCTTAAAAATATTGAATTTGGCTTGATTTTCAAGGCCTGATAACACGAAAAGATGATTGGTGACATATCATTTTTATTTTATTTTTTGAACAAATTGACTAAGACCTACAAAATATCTGAAAATAAAAAAAAAATTCTGTCTAATATTTTTCTGAGGATCGATCTACCTTTATTGTTTTTTTTTATCTTGAAATAACCATGATTCCTTCAACAATGAGCTTTATATATTCCTAATAGTATATTAAAGGCGGTCCAGGGCATAGGTTTGAGCGGAAATCATTGCTAGATGTCGAGCAACGCTATATCCATGTAACATAACCTATGGATGCGGGATCGTCAAAAAACATAAACTTTACTGTCATGGTAAAGCGTTCTGACAATTGACTTGTTTGATTGTTTTTTTTTTTGTTTTTTTTTTGCTTTATTTGTTTGTTTTCCTTGTTGATTGCCATTTGTGGTCATTGTACATGTAGTTGTTACCTGTTATGTTCTCTTTTATACTTAAATTGACTACATAATTCGTTGGATGATCCCCTTCAAAGTTTGTGATTTTCAAGTAATTATTTCATCAAAGATGGTCGCATGCGAACAGCTTATTTTAACATAAATGTAGAAATATATAAGAAATGCATTCAAGCATCTCCTTTAAGACCTAACACGATCATCTTGGGTAATAACCTCAAGGTTTGTAATATGGGTTACACATCATTGGTCCGACGGCCCATTGGTCCGACAGTTTTTATTCCGACAGCCCATTGGTCCGACAGCTCATTAGTCCGAGAACCCATTATTCCGACAACCCATTGGTCCGACAATTATTAGTCCGACAGTTATTAATCCGACAACTCATTATTCCGACATACTTTTATAATTTGCAAAAAAATATTTATTCGGGTTTTATCTTCAAAATGAAAAATAAATCTGCATAAAGAATAAAATAAGATGGAGTAAATGCACATGACACGAAGTCCCTACAAATACATGCTAACCCTAACCCTTACCCTAACCAATGGTAAAAATCAAGCTTTTATTGTTGAAGTCATCGCGAAGCCTTACCTCATAGTAAGTTAAAGACGATTCAATACAATCCTTAGCACCAGTTAGACAGGAATTTATGTTCTGTATTAGTTCCCTACCGTCTGTCCATCGATCCGCCTGTCTGTCTGTCCGTCTGTCAGTTCCGCATCAGGTAAGACTCTACTAATCAATGAAAATGCCTTGTACGTTGACATATTTTAATGGTTATGTATGCACGATTTGTTTGTAGTTTGAAAGTTTAATTGTTCTGCGTTTTTTCTCAGCATAACTACGACATGCTTCGACAGTTATAGTTTTTTTTTAAGTTCCTGGTTCTTTTTTAATTTGTTGTACTTTTCTCTCACTTTCTTTGGTTTTAGAAGCCTATCAAAGTTCAACGAAAATTATCCAGTACATGTGTGCCCTGCTAGGATCATATATAAACCACAAATATGCCGACACAGTTCAGTGATTTTTCCTTTGGCTGTTGTTTTTTTATTTGTCGAAAGGTGGCAAAGTTGTCGACGATATTACCCATTATGGATATGACCTTGTATTATCACTATGGATCAGTTTTGAATTTTAAGGATAACGTGTTGCATTCCGTTTTAACTTTAATCGAATCCATCAATATATGAATTGGGATTTTTGCACTACAAACTTTCAGTCTACAATTTCATGAGTAAGGGAACTGAAACTGGCAAAGTTGTGAACTTTTGAATGGCAAAAGTTACTGTAAATTGGCGTTTTAAATGCTATTGAATTATAAACTAAATAAAGATAGAATACCAAATTCGAAAGATGCATAAAAGTTGATGAAGAACTATTAACCAGTTGAATTTAAACAAAGCGCTTAAACCAGCAAAAACAGAGTTATACACGGGTGGAGGCGTTGTTTTCTACTTTAAAAAAAAGTTATTGCAAGTTCCAAAATACAATTGGTTTTTCCAGTCAGCACCAAACTAATAACTACTGGGTTGGGAATACCCTCGGGTAAAGTCCCGCGCTGGAACTCTTCCACTATAGAAAAAAAAATCGTTATTGGCTTAAAAATACACGAGTTTATAAATTCATATCGCAAAGACAATCGTTTTTAAGACACTCATTTAAAATTACTTAATGATACAAGTCAGGCAGCGTCCAACAGCATTCAAATGGAAAACCCGGCAATACGCGTAAATCTTTTAACAAAATATTTTGTAATGTTCGAAGTTATCTCTGGAAGGAAATTAATTTCTCGCGCACCCTACCGCTGGCTTTTGCTAGTACTGGTACAAAGTCCGGCTATCCCGAGTTCTTGTCTCTGAATCCCGAGTTATTGTCTCTGATTACTGTTTGTGTTTTGCCTTTCATTTGTTTTTCGTGTGCAGTTCTCTTGTAAATTGTAGCCTGTGGTTGTTGTTTTATTTCATTGTATATTTCATTGTAGCCTGTGGTTGTTGTTTTATTTTATTTGAAATGCCTGTACCAAGTCAAAACCTTCGATCGTGGTCGACATTTGTTCCCGGTGGTTCCCGGTGGTTTTCCACCTGTTTTGTCTATTTGCCGCTTGGACCTCGGCTCTTGACAATTCTGTTCGGTAATTTTGTTATTACTCCCATTTCTTATTTACATAATCCACATACACATGGATTAGTTCTTGTTTTTTCATCTTTTCATGCGATCCGTTTATTCATACTGTATACTATTGTTTAATATATAACGTACTTGGCTCATCCTTTTGTACCATTGAGCAAATACCA
The DNA here is from genome assembly GCA_002080025.1 of Modiolus philippinarum. NCBI lineage: Eukaryota > Metazoa > Mollusca > Bivalvia > Mytilida > Modiolidae > Modiolus > Modiolus philippinarum. Next base: position 35,818 of record MJUU01031157.1, read on the forward strand.
GTGAAACAGTGATAAACTAAACAAATTTTTACATGAAGACTTTAAGTTTCTACGTTAAAACATGGATTTTAATTATGATACTTTAATTTCTTGATTAATCTGCAATTACATCCCATCTCCTTTGTTCTAACTGGGGTGATCTGAGTCGGATCACCCCAGCAATCTCACCCCAGTTAGAACAATGGATATTTTATTTATTTATTTTTCTTTTTTTTTGTTAATGTCAGATTTTGAGAACTGTTCAGTTGTTTTAATTTTACGATTTTCTATCCATAAAATTTTTTAAGATAAAGTTTTTAAAACGTTGAAAAATGACAATGTCCGTAATGAGATTCGAACCAGGGTACGTCGTTCCGTTTACTATACTTCTACCTTTCTACACCAAGAACTCGCTGGACTTTTGGTATTAAAAATCACATATAAAGAATCGTTGTGGGGCGCAATAAAGATGCATATTTTTATTATAGTATAGAATATTTATTATACATGGAAATAATTTTTAAGAATGTATATCCGCTTTCCTTAACTGAATAAATTAGCTGAGATGTAAATTAGTTATCACACTGGGACTTGGTGTGTCTATATAAGCTCACCCCTCCTTCGGTCGTCGGGCGATCTTATACAGACACACCGCGTCCTCGTGTGATAACTATTACAGATAGACTCATTTGTGTCGGTAAAAATACTTGTTTAACAATTCACATCGTAATACACATTCAGACGTCAGCCCTGACAGGTGATATGTATTTCTTTTCTTTTAATGTTAGAAAGGATTTAAAAATGTCATTAAAACCCTAGATGTGTCGACTTATGGGGCGGGGGAATAAAAACTCTCGGACCAAAGGGATGTCTGACTAATAACTGTCGGACTTGTGAGATGTCGGATCAATGGGTTGTCGGATTAAAAAGCGTCGAATCAATGGGCTGTCGGAGTTATAACTGTCGGCACTATGGCCTGTCGGAATAAAAACTGTCGGACCAATGGATTGTCGAAATAATGGTTGTCGGAACAATGGGATGACACCGTAATATGTATCTTACAACCTAAACCACGAAAGCAGCAAGCAGAAAATTGTTAATACGTGAACGTATTGATCAACTACTTGATGAATTTAAAACAGAATGGACTATAATATCATCTCATCTTATCCAAATTTGATAACAAGTAAGTAATACAATCTCTTAAGAGCTTCTACTGCCATTGTCTGTGATCTTTTCATGATTGTTTAATGCGCTCCCGTCCCATTCTCGTTTTACCTTGTAAATCTGTGCCTATCTTTAGTGTTTCTTTTGTTTTAGATTTTATTTACATTGTTTTGCTTTATTTCTTTTTTTTAAATATTTTGACTTTCTAGTAAGATAAAGATGGATATTTGTTCTCTATCAGAGTTTACGTATACTAAAATTGATTTTCTACCCCTTTTGAGTTTGATCTGCACTTAAGAGACACTAGTGGTTGGTTTGGTCATCTGCAGAAACAATATTTCTGGTACAATTGGTGTTTTTGTCATTTGGTGTTTGATATAAAATGCCACGCTTTTTGATTGAGAACTTGTCCCTTTTTCGCTTTTGCTTCGGCATTCGTTTGTCAATGTATCACTTTACCCAATCGAAACATTGTCTTAAATTATTAAAGATTCAGAAAAGCACAGACATCATACTACATGTTAATATTAAAGACAGCAAAAATCGTTTGAATTGATTTTTTCTCAATATTAGAACAATTCAAGATTGTTTAAACCCTTTAAATATCTAGTGAAACAATTATATAACATGGAACAAGAAGCCCAGACAGAAATAATCAATGTTTCCGTTTTTTTATCTTTTTCTTTTTTCTTTTTTTATTTTTTTAATTGCTTCCTGCAAAGCAATGTATGAAATATATATGATTTGACACCTTTCCAAGTTAAGTTTTTTAAAAAAGCTTACCGGTTAGAAATTAAAATACGTGTAATAAATAAGTTTGAATTTCTGATCTTTTACGAAATGAAAGAGTTTGTGTTATTATGTTGTTTGTTATATCCTGCTGTTAAAAATGGTTTTTAATTTCAACACTATTTTCCGCAATTTACAGTTTGTCATATCAAGAAAAATGTTAAAAATTGTTTGACTAATGAAGTGAACTACATGATTTTGACGTGATGCGAACTGACCTCAAAGACTCTATGCATTTTGTGTTTCCTACTCTAGTTAATTTAAACCTGAAGATCTTGTTATATATACTTTTGTCCATGTTCTTTATTAATGTAGCAAAACCGAGTAAAGCAAGTATTAAAATAATTGTACAACTACCGTCCCTCAAATTTTCCCTTCAAGTTTGTGATGTCGCCATGGAGGCTTGTTAAGGGAGGGTCCAAATATCCCATATCCAAGTAAGTCTGGACTAAAATATCCCTTTGAAGATTGAAGATATCCCATAAATTATTGCAATATCCCGTTTTTCATAGTCAAAATACCCCATATCCCAGTACATTTTGTCTCAAATATCCCATACCCCATTAACAAAAGTCGTAAATATCCAATATCCCAATATACCCTAAACAAGCCTTATCATATATTTAGATCATCATCGGGTAATTTTCTCGATGATGATCCAGCTAGGTATCCAAGGCCTGTTAACTCCACATCGGCGACCTCAGTACATGTAGTTTCATACCAAGTTGTTAATGGTTTTATTCGTGGACATCAATTTTCGTTGTTTTCATAAATATCACTATTTCGCGGGAACTTACATTCGTGGTTTCGAATGCTTTAGCTGTATTTAAGCTAAAGGGGTAAAACCTTTCATTGGGAATATAATTTCGGGGTTTTTAGGGAAACGCGAAATCCACGAAATCGAAAGCCCAGGAAAAATAGTAAGTTCACAGTAAATGAGATGTTCTTGAAAATTTTGATTCATTAAAATTACATAGTGTACAAGTGGATAAAAAAAAATTGAGCTCGGAAGAACACGCAAATCGAATGAGAAAAAAAAATCCGATGCATTGCATTTGCGCCAATTAGTATTTCATTTGCGCCAAAAAAATATTTCATTTGCGCCACAAACTGTATTTCATTTGCGCCAAATTAAAAATTCTGCATTTGCGCCAAATACAGGTAAAATAGTATATAGATAAAAGTAAAAATACTTATTAACAATTTATACTTTTTGTTAGTATTTCCCTCTTCTATTCGCCAGCATTACTTGCTCATGATGGAAAGTTTGAAGTAGGATTTCGAGCAAGATATTTTACTTAAACGCTATTGTCTTTTTGTGTACATTAAATCATCTTTAAAGGCTCAGACTTCCAAAACTATATCATAAATATTAACACAACCAATGAAAACAAATGAGTAACATTAAGTACCAACATTCCCCGCTTAACCTGTTTGATCTGGATGCAACTAATTTGATCTAAACGAAACAGTGAAGTAAAAATTCTACATATCTTTGATATATTAAATATTTGATATTAAATAATACATTAAATATTTTTCCAGTGGTGTATTCAGTATTGATATATTAAAATTATATTAAATATTGCTTCCATTTCCTATTACCTGAAAATCTAACTGTAAAATTGTTACCTGAGAAATGGCGCAAATGAAATACAAAGCTTGTGGCGCAAATGAAATACCACACTTTTCAAAAATTGGCGCAAATGCAATGCGCCCGTAAAAATCATCTAAAATATTTCTTGTATGAAAATTCAAGGTGTCTCCCAGCATTTCTTCAATAGTTATATATTACAATAAATAGAATACTTTAGTACTGTTTGGGGAAGTATTCAAAAAAAAAAAAAATCCCGACAAAACTTTAAAGCGTAACTTTATTCTTGACTGTGACATTTCATTTCCATCAATTTTATTGTTTTAGTCTTTGAAATGGTAATCTTTTACAAATAGAGTAAATTATCAAAACGTATTTTAATGTATAAAATTGTAAATAGACTTATTTCTGAATATTTATTTATATCTTCAAAGGATGTGGTCCAAAGTTATCACTTAATATCTACTTGAATAATTACTAGCATTTCCTTAGATCAAATTCGAACCTTTATAAATAACTAATTACCGAAGTTACTGTGAATTTGATTTCTGCATATGCGCATTTCAACAACCAATGTCTCTTCAGTGCAGATAAAATCTAAAACTTTGTAAAGATCTTTCAATTACTCGGCTGCTAATAATGTACCATTTTGTATTTAAAACTGTAAAAACCTGGAATCATTCAAATCAGCTTGTTTTACTTATATTTTTTTTATACTTGTGACCCTTCAGTTGTTAAACGAAGTCTATTGAATTAATCGTGATACTGTAATATTATGGATATTATTGTTTAATTGTATTTCTACGGAAGCATGGAGGGGACATGTGATTTTTTTTCTATCTCGTGGCCACGACATACTAAGTCGTGGCCACGAGATAGCTATGTCGTGGCCACGAGATACTAAGTCGTGGCCACGAGATACTAACTCGTTCCCACGACATTCTATGCCGTGGCCACGAGTTAGCTATGTGTATGACCAAAGCTCGTTGTTGAAGGCTTAACATTTATATGTATCTCGTGGCCACGACATAGTATGTCGTGGGAACGACTTAGTATCTCGTGGCCACGACTTAGTATGTCGTGGGAACGAGATAGTATCTCGTGGCCACGACATAGCTATCTCGTGGCCAAGACATAGCTATCTCGTGGCCACGACTTAGTATCTCGTGGGGACGACAAAGCTATCTCGTGGCCACGACTTAGTATGTCGTGGCCACGAGATGGAAAACAAATTCACATGTCCCCTCCATGCTTCCGTATATTTCATATTTGCATTTCTTTTTTGTTAATTTTAAAGAGGGCCTCAATAAAATTAAGCAAGTTCAAATTGAGTCACATTCTGTAAATAAATCATTTTACTTACTTACTCACTAATTGGCATACTTAACCCAGCGACATCTCACCTAGTCACGGCAATTACAATGTGCTCAAAACGTGATATAATTTTAATTAGGCATGATTTGACGTCACAACCGAGACAAAAGTGTGATTTTTCTGTAACAAATGAGATCTTGGCGTGATAGGCTAAACCCCAGCTGTGATATATGTAGACAATCTGAAAGTGCTGAATAGTAGTCGGCATTTTCTTTTCTTACCACACCCTCACCTTTAAGGCCTTCGTTTTTTAAACATCACTAAACCAAATAATGTAATATTCATTAAAATTAAGGCAATAGTGCACAAATATTGAAAAAAAGTCTTTTCTTGTTTATTTCAACTCGCACGATCACATACTTTAACGTCGGTGGAGCCCCCTGGTGGTTACTTTCATTATAAAAGGTAATATATATGTGCCACAAAACATGGTCTTTATTTTTCACACAACTCCGGTCGCTTACATGTTGATATTTTTTACCAACAGGGTTACTTATATACCGTACTTTTTCGAAGTTTGAATGTAAGTGTAAGGTCATGGACAGGACTAGCTCATGATCGCTTATCTGACAGGTTGACAGGGTATGTTTTCATGCGTTTTTTTTTAATTTCAGGTAATTGTTAAATGTTTTTGGTGAAATAAATCACTAAATCACTTGTATACTGGTTTTTGACTGCTTGGTGTTTTCTCTTGGTATTTCTTTTTAAATTGTGTTAATTGTTAAAGGGAAAAAAAAAGAGAAAAAGGAAGGGAAACGGGGAATGTGTCGAAGAGACAACGACCCAAAGGGGAGTAATAACAACTTAAAGCAACCATAAGATCTTCAATGAACGATGAGAAAACCCCACACCCAACGGTAGGTCGGAGTCGGCCCCTGAATAAAGAGTAATCAAGTTCAGCGAAATAAACATCATCCTAGACTTCTATAGACATAAAGTAAACTAACTAGAAAAAACAAGACACACAAAGGCGAAAGAAATTTCCTGACTTAGGACAGGCGCAAACCTGCTGCGGCGGGGCTTTACAAACTTTACTGTAATTGAAGATGTACTGCCGACTGGGTTTCTTGTATACGTAACAAATGATGGGAAGTTCTGTATTTTCGAAATAGCCAGGAATTTTTTCTTGAACCGAATGATCATTTAGAATGCCAGCAATATTTATAAAATCTATTCCTTTATCGATGTATTTTATCTTTAGGAAATGTTTTTGATGTTGGTCAGGACGATCGATTTTAGGAAAAAGCTTAAAATAGCAGAACGCAATTATTATCTTTGTAGTTTGTTATCATAGGGATCGGTAACGGACGATGTTTTCATACTAACGTTTTCATACTAACCAAGCGTATGTAAGAGGAAGCATTGTCAGGGCACGGTCACGTCAAAATAACTTACGTTATCGGCCTCCGTGTAAGCGTACTTTCTTCCTGATATGCAGGAGTCCGGGTATACGTAAATACTCTAGTGTATATCTACCTTGCACAAGTGTGTTTATCCCGTCATTACAAATAATCAAGTGTATCTATGTCTTGGAATTTCTGTCCTAGTATATTTAATGCGCGAAAAAAAAAACACGGGAGAAAGAATTCACTATTACACTTGTTGCTATCATCTAGGATTCATTAAATAAAGTTAATGAAACTCCTTTTGCCCCTTTTGAACAGGCCCAAGCTTGAAAACGCTGACGGCGCATTTCCTGAGCAACCCCTAAACCTTCGGAGAGTTAATGAATAAAAGGTTTCACATATTTCGACCTTTGCTGTAACCAGACAACCGAATTGAAATCCTATTTAGAAGAAAAGATACAACGGTTATAGTGATGTCATAGCAGTGAAATGTTTTAATAAAGAATTGTTATAACTGCGTAGGTTATCGTCAACCATAAGATCTTCAATGAACGATGAGAAAACCCCACACCGAACGGTAGGTCGGAGTCGGCCCCTGAATAAAGAGTAATCAAGTTCAGCGAAATAAACATCATCCTAGTAAAGTAAACTAACTAGAAAAAACAAGACACACAAAGGCGAAATAAATTTCCTGACTTAGGACAGGCGCAAACCTGCTGCGGCGGGGCTTTACAAACTTTACTGTAATTGAAGATGTACTGCCGACTGGGTTTCTTGTATACGTAACAAATGATGGGAAGTTCTGTATTTTCGAAATAGCAAGGAATTTTTTCTTGAACCGAATGATCATTTAGAATGCCAGCAATATTTATAAAATCTATTCCTTTATCGATGTATTTTATCTTTAGGAAATGTTTTTGATGTTGGTCAGGACGATCGATTTTAGGAAAAAGCTTAAAATAGCAGAACGCAATTATTATCTTTGTAGTTTCGTATTAAGACTAAGCTCTGTTTTGCCGTAGTCAATAATACTGTGTTACTTGATGTGACTGTTATCATAGGGATCGGTAACGGACGATGTTTTCATACTAACGTTTTCATACTAACCAAGCGTATGTAAGAGGGAGCATTGTCAGGGCACGGTCACGTCAAAATAACTTACGTTATCGGCCTCCGTGTAAGCGTACTTTCTTCCTGATATGCAGGAGTCCGGGTATACGTGAATACTCTAGTGTATATCTACCTTGCACAAGTTTGTTTATCCCGTCATTACAAATAATCTAGTGTATCTATGTCTTGGAATTTCTGTCCTAGTATATTTAATCCAAGCGAAAAGACAACACGGGAGAAATAATTCACTATTACACTTGTTGCTATCAACTAGGATTCATTAAATAAAGTTAATGAAACCCCTTTTGCCCCTTTTGAACAGACCCAGGCTTGAAAACCCTGACGGAGCATTTCCTGAGCTACCCGTAAACCTTCGGAGAGTTAATGAATAAAAGGTTTCACATATTTCGACCTTTGCTGTAACCAGACAACCGAATTAAAATCCTATTTAGAAGAAAAGATACAACGGTTATAGTGATGTCATAGCAGTGAATCGTTTTTATAAAGAATTGTTATAACTGCGTAGGTTATCGTCATCCACCATTGTGAGAAGTGAAAGTAATTGAGGAGGGAATGAATTGGACATGTTTTGTGATGCAAACAACGAAGAGCAAAGACGTCTATGAGAATTATTTGATACCGATGCTTAAATCTATCATAAAAATTCTTGAAATATCGTTGTCTCGACTTTTTATTTATATGTCTTTTCTATGGTGGCCCGATGCGACCATTTCGTCTTTTCTACTTTCACTTTCGACAGAGCGAAAACGCGAAATCGAGAAGGCGAAAACGCGAAAGCGAAAACGCGAAGGCGAAAACGCGAAAACGCGAAAGGGAAGACGCGAAAACACGAAAACGCGAAAACGAAAACGCGAAATGAATTTCACTTCGCGTTTTCGCTTTCGCTTTTTAGCGTTTTCGCCTTTGCGATTTCGCGTTTTCGCTTTCGCGTTGTCGCATTTTTGCGTTTGCGTTTACGCGATTTCACAATTTCGCCTTTTCCGGATTTCGCAATTTCGCGATTTCGCGTTTTCGCGCTTTCGTCTCGGAAGTAAAGATCTAACGCATGCGTCATTTGAAACAATAATGTGGCCATCTCAAACTTCAATTGAAAACAGAATGTGTTATGTTGTGACCAAATTCAATAAACTCATGAACTGTATTAATTTTTGAATTAAACTTATTCGGATGTAATTACTATTCAGACCAACCTTTGTATTTTGTATACGTTTCAAGACTTTCATATGTTAGATTCTCTCCATGCCGTATATGTAATGTAATCAAAAGATGAAATGATATTTTATAGTAAGCAAGTTAAAATTGATGTGCATTGCTTAATCCACGTGCAGAGAATTTAAAAAGAGGGATTCAAATTAAGAAATGAAAGAAAATTTTTGGGATACTTGTAAGTAAAACATCGGGATATTCATTATAAAAACATGATTGTCAAAGTGGGGGTTCCAAATAATAAAATACAGAAGTTACTGTTGATTTATTTTCTGCATATGCGCATTTCGACAATCGATGTCTCATCAGTGCAGATAAAACCAAAACATTTGGAAGTCCAATCACCAAAAACGTGTAAAAGCTGATTGAGAACAACCCACGGAATCCCCCCTTTTTGATCCGCTAATTTCTTAAATTTTAAACATCTTTGAGTTTATGGTCTTCCAAACCTTTAGATTTTATCTGCACTGATGAGACATGAGTTGTCGAAATGCGCATATGCAGAAACTTCGGTATTTAGTTATTTTTTAAACCTAAGGTCCTGTTAGTTTTCGAACTAGAAGAGACCGCATTAGTTCAAACACTGTCCGTACCATTAAGTTTCTTTCCTTTATAATTCTAAAACGTTTAACTCAGTGAAAGTGCCATAGAGATAACAGACTAATATGAAAATACATACAATTAAACATGAAAAGTAATGATCGAAGAGATATGCTATAGATAAAAAAGTACATACACATCAATCATCTAAATCTGTTAATTACATATCATATTACATATTATATTTCAACAGCCTATCTCGGAGAAACCATGCAGAATGGTCCGGAAGCAACTTTGTAAATGATACTGAATATTATGTTCAAATTTGGCTTGATTTTTAAGGCCTGATAACACGAAAAGATGATTTGTGACATATCATTTTTATTTTATTTTTTGAACAAATTGACTAAGACCTACAAAATATCTGAAAATAAAAAAAAATTCTGTCTAATATTTTTCTGAGGATCGATTTACCTTTATTGTTTTTTTTATCTTGAAATAACCATGATTCCTTCAACAATGAGCTTTATATATTCCTAATAGTATATTAAAGGCGGTCCATGGCATAGGTTTGAGAGGAAATCATTGCTAGAGGTCGAGCAACGCTATATCCATGTAACATAACCTATGGATGCGGGATCGTCAAAAAAACATAAACTTTACTGTCATGGTAAAGCGTTCTGACAATTGACTTGTTTGATTGTTTTTTTTTTTTTTTTTGCTTTATTTGTTTGTTTTCCTTGTTGATTGCCATTTGTGGTCATTGTACATGTAGATGTTACCTGTTCTGTTCTCTTTTATACTTTAATTGACTACAACATTCGTTGGATGATCCCCTTCAAAGTTTGTGATTTTCAAGTAATTAATTCATCAAAGATGGTCGCGTGCGAACAGCTTATTTTAACATACATGTAGAAATATATAAGAAATGCATTCAAGCTTCTCCTCTAAGACCTAACACGATCATCTTGGGTAATAACCTCAAGGTTTGTAATATGTATCTCCAACCTAAACCACGAAAGCAGCAAGCAGAAAATAGTTTAATACGTGAACGTATTTCAATATAGTTAAAAGATCAACTACTTGATAAATTTGAAACAGAATGGATTATATATCCAAATTTGATAACAAGTAAGCAATACAATCTCTGAAGAGCTTCTACTGCCATTGTCTGTGATTTTTTAATGATTTTTTTAATGTGCTCCCTCCCTTTCTCGTTTTACCTTGTAAATTTGTGCCTATCTTTAGTGTTTCTTTTGTTTTAGATTTTATTTACATTGTTTTGCTTTATTTCATTTTTTAAAATATATAATATTGACTTTTCTTGTCATATTTTGACTTTCCATTAAGATCAAGACGGATATTTGTTCTCTATCAGAGTTTACGTATTCTCAAATTGATTTTCAGTTTGATCTGCACTTAAGAGATACTAGTAGTTGGTTTGGTCATCTGCAGAAACAATATTTCTGGTACAATTGGTGTTTTTGTCATTTGGTGTTTAATATAAAATGCCACGCTTTTTGATTGAGAACTTGTCCCTTTTTCGCTTTTGCTTAGGCATTCGTTTGTCAATTTATCACTTTACCAAATCGAAACATTGTCGTAAATTATTAAAGATTCAGAAAAGCACAGACATTATACTACATGTTAATATTAAAGACAAGAAAAATCGATTGAATTATTTTTTTCTGAATATTAGAACAATTCAAGATCGTCTTAACCCTTTAAATATTTAGTGAAATCAATTATAAAATATGGAACAAGAAGCGAGACATTAGCAGTCCAGACAGAAATAATAAATGTTTCCGTTTTTTTATTTTTCTTTTTTTTTCTTTTTTCTTTTTTTTTTTGCTTCCTGCAAAGCAATGTTTATGAAATATATATGATTTGACATCTTTCCAAGTTAAGTTTTTTAAAAAGCTTACCGGTTAGAATTTAAAATAATTGAAGTAAATAAGTTTGAATTTCTGATGTTTTACGAAATCAAAGAGTTTGTTTTTTGTTGTTATATCCTGATTTTAAAAAAAAAAGGTTTTTTATTTCAACACTATTTTCTGCTATTTACAGTTTCTCATATCAAGAAAAATGTTAAAAAATGTTTGACTTATGAAGTCAACTACATTGTTTGACGTGATCCGGACTGACCTCCCAGACACTCTGCATTGTGTGTTTCCTACCACTTTAGTTAATTTAAACCTGAAGATCTCGTTATATATAAATACCTAGTCTACCTTTTGTCCATGTTCTTTATTAATGTAGCAAAACCGAGTAAAGCAAGTATTAAAATAGTTGTACAACTACCGTCC
>MJUU01031158.1:5122-15662 GCA_002080025.1 Modiolus philippinarum
GTTAAACTACCTTCCCCACTGGCACATCTTGAATGAGATAATGGCCTCCTGGATACCTTTTTCAGAGGGGACCATCTAAGGACCACTGTGACTAATTTCGGTTCCAGTTGAACTGGTAGTTTCTGGGAAGATCTTTGAATGTGTTTTCTCATAGGGTTAAATGTTAAACTATGTTTCCCGCTGGCGGCCTCCCGCATTTTGGATGAGGTATGGACTTGCTGGATACCTTTTTTGGAAGGGACCATCTAAGAACCATTGTGACTAAGTTTAGTTCCTATTGGACTAGTAGATCTTTGAATGTGTTTTCCATAGGGTCCTATGTTAAACTATGTTTCCAGCTGGTGGCCATCTTGGATGAGGTATGGACCTGCCCGATAATATTTTTGGAAGGAACCATCTAAGGACCATTGTGACTAAGTTTGGTTCCAATGCGCCGTTTCCTAGATTCTGCGGAACAGCAGAAAACCGGACAAAGTTCTTTTATTATTGGCGCCATTTTAAGCATCAATACTTCCTGTTCAAGCTTGAGCTGAAGGTCAAATTTTATATCGCCTTATTTTATTTCCATTTGAGATATAAAAGCTGCCAAAACAAGTTTTTAAGTATATGACATAAAGGGACAGTTGAACCGGGTACTAATTAACCTCATAGAAATATACCTATATTTTAACAATTGGATCACTACCAAATGACGACCATACGGGACAGGGGACCATTTTGACTCAAAAGTGGTTTGGATCATGTGGTTATGGCGTGTATAATTAGAGAATTTTTCCGGGTTAACAACGAACTCGAAAATGACGTATTGGACCAGTAGTTTCTGAGAAGAAGATCTTTGAATGTGTTTTCCCATAGGGTCTAATGTTAAACTATGTTGAGGTATGGATCTGAAGGATACCTTTTTTGAAAGGAACTATCTAAGGACCATTGTGACTAAGTTTGGTTTCAATTGGACTAGTAGTTTCTGAAGAGAAGATCTTTGAATGTGTTTCCATATGATCCAATGTTAAACTATGTTCCCTAAACTAAGGGGCCTTCTTAGATGAGGTCTGGACTTGCACCTTATAAGTAACATTCATGTAATGTTTGGTATGAATCCATTCAGCTGTTCTCTGTATGCATTTTTTCCATAGGGTCCAATATTAAATTAAGTTCCCTGCTGGTAGCCATGTTGGATGACAGATCAACTCCAAAGTTATAACATTTGGTCATGTAATATCAGCACCTCATAAGTAAAATTCATGTGATGTTTGATTTAAATCTATTCAGCGGTTCTCAAGAAGAAGATCTTTGTATGCATTTCCCATATGGTCCAATGTTAACCTAAGTTCCTTTGCTAGCGGCAATTTTGGATGACAAATCGGAACCAAAGTTACAACATTTTTACAAAGTTACAGCACCTTATCAGTATTCTTCATGCCAAGTTTGGTTTAAATCCATTCAGCTGTTCTCTAGAAGAAGATCTTTGTATACATTCATTTTTCCATAGGGTCCAATGTTAAACTAAGTTCCCCGTTGGCAGCCATGTTGGATGACAGATCGCCACCAAAGTAACAACACTTGGTAAGCACTTCATAACTATCATTCATGCATATGCAAAGTTTGGTTCAAATCCATTCAGTGGTTCTAAAAAAGAAGTTGTTTAAAGGAAATGTTTACGATGAACAACGGACGCAAAGTGATGGCAAAAGCTCACCCTGGAATAGCCAGGTGAGTTATAAACTGCATCTAAATCTGTCAAAAAATTAAATAAACTGTTGACACAGGATATGTCTCGCCGGCCCTATGCATCGCTTGAATCTGCACATAGATCTAAAGCAGCAGCCATCATAATGAAAATTGTATGTACTTATTGCTAGCAAAAAACTTGATGTGATTGTTCATGCATAACTAAGGGGTAGGGGCCATCATCCATGTATACTCATAGAGATGCAATTGTATGTCAAATATCAAGCAGCAAGGACTGATGGTACAGGCTGTATTAATTGCTTGCAAAAAACTTAACGTTATCATTCATGCATGTCAGACTGAGGGGTCAGGGCAACCATCTTGGTGTGTAATGGGCATGTACTCCTCAAGAAACAACTGCATGTTAAATATCAAGTGGCTATGTCTACCGGCGTATAGGCTGTACAAACTTCTTGCCAAAACTTAACGTGATCGTTCATGCGCGACTGAGGGTCAGGGCCACCATCTGGCTGTCGAATCAGTGCATACTCCTCAAGACGCGACTACATGTCACATATCAAGTGGCTAGGACTACTGGTATAGGCTGTACAAACTCCATGCAAAAACTTCACGTGATCGTTCATGCACGACTGAGGGGTCAGGGCCACCATCTGGGTGTAGAATCGGTATGTACTCCCCATGATGCAACTGCATGTCACATATGAAGTGGCTAGGACTACTGATATAGGCTGTAAAAACTCCTTGCGAAAACTTAACGTGATCATTCATGCACGACTGAGGGGCCACCAGCTGGGTGCGGAATCAGTATGTACTCCCCAAGACGCAACTGCATGTCACATATCAAGTGGCTAGGACTACTGGTTAAGGCAGTACAAACTCCTTGCGAAAACTTAACGTCATTGTTCATGCGTGACTGAGGGGTCAGGGCCACCATCTGGGCGTGGAATCGGTATGTATTCCCAAAGACGCAACTGCATGTCACATACATGTATCAAGTGGCTAGGACTACTGGTATAGGCTGTACAAACTCCTTGCAAAAACATAACATGAGCGCTTATGCGTGAATGAGGGGTTAGGGTCACCATCTGGGCACGGAATCGGTATGTACTCCCCAAGATGCAACTGCATGTCACATATCAAGTGGCTAGGACTAATGGTATAGGCTGTACAAACTCCTTGCGAAAACTTAACGTGATCGTTCATGCACGACTGAGGGGTCAGGGCCACCATCTGGGCGTGGAATCGGTATGTACTCCCCAAGATGCAACTGCATGTCACATTTGAAGTGGCTAGGACTACTGGTATAGGCTGTACAAACTCCTTGCAAACCTTAACGTGAGCATTAATGCATGACTGAGGGGTTGGGGCCACAAACTAAGGGCAGTTTTGGCCTCCTCTCATACTTATGCAACTGCACAACAAATATCATGGCCCTACAACTAACACAGGCATGACAATTCTCAATAGTTTCAAATTGTTGACGCCACCGCTGTCGCCGCCACAGCCGGAAACGCTATCCCTTAGTCACGCTTCCGCGACTTTTTGTCGCGGGCAAGACAAAAATTCAATTTTTTCCATTTTGTCCCCTTTGGGCGTCTTATTGGGTAACCAGTACCTCAAATCCATCGACATACTACAGCTGATCAATTTTATTAGCAATGAAAAAAAAAAAAAAAACAAACCCCAAGTCAATACGCTAAATAATACAGATTCTACAGCCAAATATGTAAAAACACTCAATTTAACCCCTTTTTGGCCCCCTGTTCTGAAACAGGTGGGGCCAAGAACCCGAAATCAAAACCCAAGCTTACATGTGTGCCATGGAACATCATTATAAAATCTGACAATGATCCACCCCCTACGAACAAAGTTATGCCGTCCACAGACACGGACACCAGGGCCATACACTAATACGACTGCAAAATTTGTTTGGCCGTATAAGAACATGCTCACTAGACCGTGAAATTGAGGTCACAGACAAAAGCCAGCAGTCTGTCATGTAATACCCAGGATCAACCCATATACATGTACCAAATATCATCATGATCATTGACCTACCACTTATAGTTACTGAGAAATTGACCTAATCACAAAAACTAAACATGAAAGTTAATGCCGTCGCCATCGCAATCATACTTTGTACCCTAATGTCTCGCTTCCTGCGCCTTTTGTCACGGGTGAAACAAAAAGCAAAGTAAAAAACATGTGATGAGAATCTTCGGATTTGTTCCTGGATCCACTCTATGTCGATAGAGCACAAATTTTAAGATGTCATTGTGATATTCAGATACCTGTGAAATTTTTTCCACTCATCAAATGAGTTCAAAACTAGAGGCTCCCAGAAGCCTGAATCGCTCACCTGGCTTTTTAATTTCCATGCTTAAGCAAACATTATACCCAAAAATCTGTTACGGAAGCCATTTTAGATGCATGGTTAGCTCATTGGATGAAATTTTTAAAGGAACCTGTCAAATAGCGATCCAAGTAAGGTTTGCTTCGAACTGATTAAGTAGTTCCAGAAAATTTTTTGCATAGGATGCTATGTCAAAGTATGTTCAGCTGTTGTGGCCATCTTTGTTAGCAGCTGGGTTCATCAGATATCATATAAAAAGAATTTACAAAATGTTCATTCTACCTTAATTTGGTTGCAATTGATACAGAGGTTTAATGTATTATATCAAAATGATAAATTAGCATTATGGGTATATATTTAAAACATCTTTTGCAATATTTAAATGTTTTTACATACTTTAGCTACCACATTTATTTTAAAATATATAATAAAAACATTTGAAGTCACTCTTCGTTCAATTTAAACTCAACTAACATGTTTTCACAAAAGGATTTTTAAGAAAACGGATTTCAGCCAATATTGACAAGGGAGGTAATAGCAGCTATAAAATGTCTACATTTATTTTAGCAAATTTTAATTAATACATGTTTAAGCAAAAACTAATATTATTATCTGTTATTTTAGGTCAAGTGAGCTAAAAAAAAATTGGGCAGGGGTTCTTCTTACAGCCTTGGTAATATGTATTGCTGAATTCAAAACATCATGAGACCCCCTTTCCAAAAAAATTTGAGCAAGGGTTCCCCTTATAATCTAGATAATATTGCTGAAATCAAAACATAACAAGTAGAATACTTTTTTCTAAAATCTTAGTTTTCAGTTTGGTTTCCAAGGCAATCAAAAGCTGGAATATCCATTATCATGATTATAACCCATTTCCGAAAATCTTTAAAAAAAAAAAAAAAAAAAAAAAAAAATGGGGCAGGGGTTCCTCTTATAATCTAGATAATAAATCAAAATATGAGACCCTCCTTTCATAAAGGGCTACGCAAAGCGCAACATGATACGACCGCAGCAAATTGAATGGGGGTATAAATGGACAAGTGTTGACACAAAATGACTGTGGACATAGTAAAGATGTTATGTAAAACACAATGCCAAAAAATGGGCTTGACCCCCTTGGGCCTCTAGTTTATTGAAAGTTGTTTTAATTGTTTAATTTATCTGTTTAAACATGTTATAAAAAAACCTACAGAAAAAACTGCATCAAAACTGACAAAAAATTTTAAAACTCCATTTTTTTACATTTGGCCCCTTTGGGCCTCTTGTTTCTCAAAAAAGGGTAAACGCTACATCAAATCTGTCGACGTACCATTTGTGCGCAATTTTATTAGCAATAAAATAACACAATATCTACAGTCAAAATGTGAAAACACAAAATTTATCTCCTTTAGGCCCCTTTTTCTGAAACAGGTTTGGGCCTCTTGTTTATTGAAAATTGTTTTAATTGCTTAATTTATCTGTTTAAACATGATATAAAAAACCAATAAAAAAAAACTGCATCAAAATCTGACAAAAAATTTAAAAATTCAATTTTTTACATTTGGATCCCTTTGGCCTCTTGTTTCTCAAAAACGGCAAACGCTACACCAAACCTGTCTACATACTACCAGTGCGCAATTCTATAAGCAATAAAATAAAACAAACCCCATCTCAATAGGATAAATAATAAAGATTCTACAGTCAAATATGCGAAAACACACTATTTAACCCCTTTAGACCCTTTTTCTAAAATGTGTTTGACCCTTTTGGCCTCTTGTTTATTGAAAATTGTTTTAATTGCTTAATTTATCTGTTTAAACATGATATAAAAAACCAATAGAAAAAAACTGCATCAAAATCTGACAAGAAATATAAAAATTCAATTTTTTTACATTTGGCCCCCTTTGGGCCTCTTGTTTCTCAAAAACGGTAAGTGCTACGACAAATCCGTTGACATACTACCGGTGCCAAACCCCATCTCAATACGATAAATAATAAAGATTCTACAGCCAAATATGTGAAAACACCCAATTTTACCCCTTTTTGGCCCCTTTTTCTGAAACGGGTGGGGCAAGGAACCCGAAATTAAAACCCGGGCTTAAGAGTGTGCCAAGAAACATCATACTAAAATTTGAAAATGATCCGTCCACTAGAACTTAAGTTATGCTGGCCACAGACGCCGACACCGACGCAGACGACTGCGCCATACCATAATACGACCGCAAAATTTTGCGGTCGTATAAAAAATTGGGTAGGGGTCTCCCTTATGATCTAGATTATATATATTGCTGAAATCAAAACATAACATATAGCTGAATACTTTTTTCAAAAATTCTATTTTTCTGGTTTGGTTTCCATGGCAACTAAAAGCTGGAATTCCATTACAACCCATCTTTAAAAAAAAATTGGCCAGGATTCCCCTTATAATCTAGGCAATATTATTATATCTTATTTTTAAGTTAAAAACAGCCCCCAAAAAAGTGTTTTGATGTATATGTTTAGAACTAATTTCATACACAGTACAAGTTGTAGTTATATGAGGAATATTTCAGAATGAGCAAAATAAATTTTGCAGCTGTTTTTGTTTAAATGATGAGTGATTCTATGCTTTACCGCCTACTTTACAATATATTAAAGACCCCCGCTCTTTATTTTGGATCTGTCTGACTGAAATAACTCCTGAAAGATTTGTTCAGCAGTTTAAAACTTGCGATGAAAATGTAGCCCTGGACATGCAAAACTTTTTAGCAATTTATTCTTAACTTATATCTCCAACAGTTTTTGAAATATAAGACCAAATGTTAAAAAAAAATGCAAAAATTAGACTAAAAATGGCTGTAAGTTCCATAAACAATGTAGGTACTCAGATTTTCTTCAAAAATGCAGGGCAGGTAAAGCTTTACCTCTATCTCTTACAGTTTTTAATATGTAAGTAAAAAAACTTGAGAATTTTGGAAATTTTACGGAAAAAGGGCTGCAATTACTCCAAAATGGGTCGTCCGATTTTCTTCAAAATTGCATGGTAGGTAGATCTTGCCAAGCTGATCATTTTCAATAATGTCAGATTTTTTACATCTGTGACCGTTTTCGAGTTATTTACCAAAAACTGCAATTTACCCCTATGTTGTATTTTTAGCAACAGCAGCCATGTTGTTTTCGTCCTCGCACTAATCAAACACAATTTTGAAACTATATACCCTGGTGATGATCCAGGCCAAGTTTGATTGAAATTGAATGAACAGTTTAAGGGAAGAAGAGTTTTTGAAAAAGTTCACAAACTTAAGACCAAATGTTAAAAAAATAGAAAAATTTGACTAAAAATTGCTGTAAGTTCCATATGGGTTATCAAATTTTCTTCAAAAATGCAGGGAAGGTAGGTCTTCATGTGCTGAACATTTTTGCAATTCAAACTTAACCTTTTGGAGTTTGTCAGTCCGAATGTCTGACATGAAAAAAA
Source organism: Modiolus philippinarum (assembly GCA_002080025.1). Classification (NCBI taxonomy): domain Eukaryota; kingdom Metazoa; phylum Mollusca; class Bivalvia; order Mytilida; family Modiolidae; genus Modiolus; species Modiolus philippinarum. The sequence goes on from MJUU01031158.1 coordinate 12,601, forward strand.
TCTTTTCAAATTCTCTGCATTGACCTACCACTTATAGGTATTGAGAAACTGATCCAGTCAGAAAAAAACATAATGTTCACTAGACCATAAAATTAAGGTCAAGGTCAGAAACCTTATGCCAGACTGCCATATACTAACCAAGACCAACTTATATACCACATATTATTGACCTATCACTTACATCTATTGACAAACTGGTGTACTTAGAAAAATTTAACTATGTTCAACAGACCATGAAATTGACGTCAAGGCCAAAAACCATATGGCAGACTGGCATGTACTAACCAAGACCAAACAATATACCAAATATCATCGACTTACCACTTGTAGTTATTGAGAAACAGAACTAATCATAAAAACTTAACCTGGGCAGTAGACCATGAAATTGAGGTCAAGGTTAAAAGCCATATAGCAGACAGTCATGTACTAACCAAGACCAAACTATATACCAAATATTATGGACTTACCACTTGTAGTTGTTGAGAAACGGAACTAAGCAAACCAGAGGCTCCCTGAGGAGCCTGTAATCGCTCACCTGGCTTTCAGATGCCATCATAAATAGGACCTAGACCTGCCAGACACAATTGGGTCCATCCTAGGACCATTATGACTAAATCTGGTTCCAAGTGGCTAAGTAGTTTCAAAGGAGAAGATCTTTGAATGTATTTTCCAATAGGATCCAATCTTAAACCATAGATTCTGTTGACTAAGTTTCGTTCCAATTGGCCAAGTAATGTCAGAGGAGAAGATCTTTGAATCTGTATTCCCAAAGAGTTCAATGTTTAACGATAGGTCTTGATGGCCATCCTGGATGAGGTGCCAACCCCCCAGGCACAAATTTTAAAGGGGACCACCCAAGGACTATTAGCTGACAAAATTTTGCAATGGGTCCATCCAAGGACCAATCTGACTAAGTTTGGTTCCAATTAACAAAGTAATTTCAGAGGACAAGATCTTTTAATGGGTTTCCCATAGGGTACAATGTTAAACCGTTGCCCAATACAGGCAGCAATCTTGAATGAATTGCGAACTGTGGGAAACACTTTTTAAACAGGACCACCAAAGGACTATTGTGATAAACTTTCATTCCAATCCGTCTAGTGGTTTCCAAGGAGATCTTTGAAATTTTTCCTTACCACCCAATGTAAAACATGTTTCCTGCTGGTGGCCATCTTTGATATGACACGGACCTGCCAGACGTAATTTTTAAAGGGTTCCATCTATGGATCTATGGATCATTGTGACTAAGTTTGGTTCCAATTGGCAAAGTATTATCAGAGGAGAAGACTTTGAATGTGTTTTCCGATTGGGTCCAATGTTAAACCATACTTCCCCTGGTGGCCATCTTTGATGAGGTGTGAACCTGTCAGACAAAACGTTTAAAAGCAACCACCCAAGGACTATTTTGATGAAGTTTGGTTCCAATTGGTCAAGTGGTTTCAGAGGAGCAGATCTTTGAAAGTATTCCAATAGGGTGCATCATGTTAAACTATGTTTATCGCTGGCCGCCATCTTGGATATGACCCAGACCTGCCTGACGAACTTTTTAAAGGGTTCCATCCATGGACCATTGTGACTTAGATTGGTTCCAATTGGCAAAGTAGTGTCAGAGGAGATCTTTGAATGTGTTTTCCCATAGGGTGCAATGTTAAACCATAGTCCCCGCTGGCGGCCATTTTGGATAAGGTGCAAACCTGCCGAACATGATTTTTAAAGGTAACCCCCTAACAACTATTGTGATGAAATGTACTTCCATTTGGTTGAGTGGTTTCAGAGGAGAAGATCTTTGAATGTGTTTTCCCATAGGGTCCAATGTTAAACTATGTTCCCCGCTGGCTGCCATCTTGGATGAGGCGCGAACCTACCGGACACAATTTTTAAAGGGTTCCATCTATGGACCATTGTGACTAAGTTCGGTTCCAATTGGCAAAGTAGTGTCAGAGAAAAAGATCTTTGATGTGTTTTCCCATAGGGTCCAATCTTAAACCATAGTCCCCGCTGGCAGCCATCTTGGATAATGTGTGAACCTGCTGAACACAATTTTTAAAGGTAACCACCCAACGACTATTGTGATGAAGTGTACTTCCATTTGGTCGAGTGGTTTCAGAGGAAAAGATCTTTGAATGTGTTTTCCCATAGGGCCCAATGTTAAACTATGTTCCCTGCTGGCGGCCATCTTGGATGAGGTGCGAACCAATCGGACATATTTTTTAAAGGCAATCACCCAATGACTATTGTGATGAAGTTTGGTTCCATTTGGTAGAGCAGTTTCAGAGGAGAAGATCTTTGAATGTGTTTTCCCATAGGGTCCAATGTTAGACTAAGCTGGCGGCCATTTTGGATGAGGTGGGAACTAGTTGGACATATGTAAAATGTAGTCCTTGACATGCTGAACATTTTTGCAAATCAAAGTTAACCTCTATCTCGAATAGTTTTTGAACTATAAAACAAAATAAATAAAAATTGTAAAAATATTACAACAAAAGGGCAATAACTCCTATATGAGCATTAACATTTTCTGCAAAACTGCAGGGTACATAGATCTTAATATGCTCAACATTTTTGTAATTTAAACTTAACCTCTATCTTCTACTGTTTTCAATGTACAAGATCAAAAGTCAAAAAATTTTGCAAATTTTACAGAAAAAGGGCAATAACTGGGTTTTCTTTTTTTTTTCAAAATTGCAGGGTAGGTAGATCTTGCCATGCTGATCATTTTTACCCCGTCAGATTTTCAATATCTGTAACGGTTTTTGAGTTATTTGCAAAAAACACCAATTTCAAAATTGCAGGGTAGGTAGATCTTGCCATGCTGATCATTTTTACCCCGTCAGATTTTCAATATCTGTAACGGTTTTTGAGTTATTTGCAAAAAACAGCAATTTACCCCTATGTTCTATTTTTAGTTACAGCGGCCATGTTGTTTGGTCCTCAGACTAATCGAACACAATTTTGAAACAGCATACCCTGGTGATGATTCAGGCCAAGTTTGGTTACAATTGGCCCAGCAGTTTCAGAGGAGAAGATTTTTTAAATTGTTGACGGACGGACGGACGGACGAC
>MJUU01031159.1:7378-42484 GCA_002080025.1 Modiolus philippinarum
AAAAAATATCTGAATTTTGATACCAGAATTTTATTTTATAATGCATATATTCTACCACATTTTGATTTTTGCTGTACAATATGGGGAAATTGTAGTAAATATTTAAAAAATAACATTTTGAAATTGCAAAAGAGAGCGGCAAGGATCATACTTGATGAATACAATTTTGAAAAACCATCTTCAGAATTGTTCAAAGAAACTCGCATTGCAGAATTTGATAAAAGAATTGATTATCACAAATGTCTTTTAATATACAAGTCATTAAATAATTTAGCTCCATTATATATTCAAAATCTCCTAAGACCACTCAAAAGTATTACTACATCTTACGATACAAGATCAAAATCAAAAGAAACTTTATTACTTCCAAACACTAGGACAGAACTATTCAAATCAAGTTTTTCATACAGTGGTCCTAAATGTTGGAATGGTTTATCGGTAAATGTTCAAACAGCGGGATCTGTTCTTGAATTTAAGAGAATGTACAAGTCAATGTATTTTTGATTCCTTCCTTAATTTTAATGTATATGTTATTTGAATGGTCATTGTATTTGTATATCATGCTAATTATTCTTTGTATATTATTTTAACTTGTATTGTAAATATGTTTATGAGGGCCTTGTGGTAGATTGGTTTGATCCAAACAAGTTTACCCTCTTTAAATAAAGCTATTATCATTATTATTATTATTATAGTAACTCGCCGCGGCGAGATCATTAATCTTTTTTTGTAACTCGCCGTGGCGAGATAGTTACTCGTAATGGCGAGATAACCTTTTTGTTAACTCGCCGTGGCGAGATAATAACTCGCCGCGGCCGGAGATAACCTTTATTTGTTAACTTGCCGCGGCGAGATAACCTTTTTTGTTAACTCGCAGTGGCGAGATAGTAACTCGCCACGGCGAGATGATAAATTGCCGCGGCGAGATAATAACTCGCCGATGCGAGATAATAACTCGCCGCGGCGAGATAATTTTTTTTATGAATGTCCCTAATACGCTTCCGTAGTATTCCGATAAAATTTGAATTGAATACATTTTTAACTTTCGAAAGTCTCGAAAAAATGCTAAAATACAAAATTTTAGGAATAAAAATAAGATAAAACGATAATATATGATTTCAAAAGTTGTATAAATGTGAATGCATATATAACTGCCTCAAGTGCTATGCATTTAGGGGTAACCGTTTAATCATTTCATAATACATTTTAGATTGAATAAACATCGCAAAAATGTAATTCTGACCACAGGTGCTTGAGGACAGGACCCTGTGTATTGGGCCCCTATGGTCCCTCCCCTTTTTACAATATTTACTCCATTTTTTAATATTGGCTATTTATTTTTGCTATTTTGTACTAATATAACATATATCTATCGTCAATTTCCTATTTTACTATCAATGTGCATTTCGACATATAGAGCGAAGCGAGAAATGCACATTGATAGTAAAATAGGAAATTGACGATATATATATCTTATATTAGTACAAAATAGCAAAAGTAAATGGCCAATATTGAAAAATGGAGTAAATATTATAAAGAGGAGGAGGGACCATAGGGGCCCTGTCCTCAAGCACCCCCGGGCAAGCACCTGTGATTCTGACTCCCTGCTATGTGTACACGGGTCGGAAGATGCTCAGGTAAGTTTGTCAGGTCACCTGTGCTGTGTAATACGATTAAAACAAGTGCCGATTTTCAGTTACACAAAATAGAAGAAACTGCAGTTTTTGTAGTTCGGTGATCGCCCACCAGGCGGCGCTTTAGTCAAATGGGGCGAGTGTATAGGAAATGGGGGCGAGCTGGAAAGGGGGAGTTGACTTGGATTCATGATGTCACAAAAGCTAATTTACATATTTAATTAGAATTAGTCGTAGTGATACCGCTATAATGTGAAAGAATATTTGATCTTTTGTAGTTCCGATTTGGTATCTGTAAAATGCATAATAAACCGGCTTCAAAATTTTCATATTTTTCTGCCGATTTACTTTTTTTTTAATTTCCTGCAGAAAATGTTTTATTTTAAATATCAAAAATAAATCTACTAGACATGTATAGAACACCGCAGTTGAAAATCAAGCGTGCAAATCCTAATGCCACAGTAATTTTTCTGGAATGCCCATATTATTCTATATATGAATACAACAAGCATAGTGAGAGTGAAGCCACAAAGGTTGACATAGCGGTTAAAGTTGCGCAAGTGAAAGGGGAGTCACTCCATTCTTTAACGTAAAACATATCCATCATTACACAAATATAAAAAGCTGTAGAGTGGCAACAATTATGGCTAACTGTGTGATTTAGTAGACTATTACAACAGAGACATATAGATACATGTATCTATATGTATCTGATTACAATTAGCATTTGCAACTGTTAACTACTTTTAACACCCCTAGAATATCTCAGGATTTCATAACTTCAAGCAAATCTGGCAAAGACAGTACTAGTACTTAAAGAAATATGCTCATGTATATACCAATGGAATATACCCTTGTAAAACAGTTGCAAAAATATGGCTCTGTAAGAATAGAAGTTGATGCTGTGGCCAATAGAGATTTATATTTAGCAGAGAAGCTCTGCTAAATAATCACAAGTAAGTCTAGATTTAAGTTGTACATATATGTAAATACTTGCAAAAAAGCTCTGCTTTTACAATTATATATAATAAAATTCTGACTAGAGTTGAAGTTTGGGAGGTCCTGCTAACTAAGTATAGCAAAAATTTGCATGGAAGCCCTGCAAAATAAGTGTATATATAAAAGACTGTCATATGACAAGTAAGTGAGTATCATACTTTATAACTAAAAAGTATTTCTAAACTATACTAGTACAACATTGCAAGGAAGCTTTGCAATACAGAAAACTGAACAATGGAAGTACACAACTGTTTGATACACGGAAGCCTTGCATTATTTTAAGGAAATTATACTAATTTTTTTTGCAAAGAAGCTTTGCATTCTAAAATAAAGCATTGCAGGGACACCCTGCTTTACCAATCTCGAATCGATACAAATACGATATTGCAAGGAAGCCTTGCAATTATATCTAAAAAGTAAACAAACAATAAGTAAACCTATACTTAATAACTGCAACGAAGCCTTGTATTATAAAGGATAATTAATATACAGTCAAACCTGCCTTATGTGACCTTCCAAGGGAACCTCAAAATAGGGTCACATAAGAAAGGAGGTCTTTTAGTACAGGTTCAATTTACAAAGAAATCACTATGAAGGATACTAAAATCAGGTTTTTGCTTAATAAAGGTTGTCGCTAAGGCAAGTTTGTAATTAAAAACAAAGAAGCTTTGCTCTAGAAAAAATGACACGGCACCTTAGAACCAGTAGTGTAAGTAAAGAGCTCGTAGATGGGCCTTGGACATGCGAAGAGTGCAAAACGGTATTTACCGATTCTGATGCTAAGCTCCTCGAATGTCTAAGATGCAGAAAAAAAAAAAAAAAAAAAAAAAAAAAAAACACAAAAAACACAAAAAAAAACAAAAAAAAACAAAAAACAGAACAAAACAAAACTGAATATGAAGTCCAATCCTGATCTGATACAATGTGGTTCTATACAGTATGCAAACCAAATGTAGAGCAAAACATAGCAACTAGCTTCATTATATACACTTGGTTATAAAGATGGAATATTCGTATTATCTTAGCCAAACTCTGAATGCACAAAAGTACGATATTTTGTTTTCTAACTGTGAAGTACGAAAGTCTCTGATTCTACAAATCTGTCAACCACTCCTTCAACCCATTCTTGATTAAAATATTGGGTGTACAACTATTTCCCAAAAATGTACTTTTCGATGCCCATCATAAACAAAAATTCTTTAAGTGATTATTTCATCGATTCTTTAAGGATAGTTTAATTAAAAAAAACAGCCCTTTAATATCTCAGGTATTTTAAACAAAAATATTCCATATATATGACCAAGAGTATAGAAAACATGTGTAACAAAATCTTACTGATGTTTGAATCAAGACAGAAAGCTGTTGAAGACCAGGTACAAAACAAATTTGATGAAAGTAGGGTGAGAGACATTGTTCAAGAGGAAATATCAAAAGTCCAAAGTTGTAACACTCACGAATCCTTATTAGGAAGCACTGAACCGAAGAGTAATGGACGAAATAAATGAAACGAAAAGGAGAGAAAAAATGTAATCAAATTTGGCCTTCCAGAGTTCACAAGTTATCAGTCGGAAATCTTCGGGGGACGGACGGACGGACAGACAGACGGACGGACGGAGACACGACTGAGGGTATTACATAATACCTCGCCACCACGTGTGGCGGGGTATGAAAACCACTTTATATGATATTTAAACAATCATTAGACAAAGGTATATTACCCTCGGAATGGAAGTGGTATGTAAAACTATAGAGAAGTTGATAGGAGAAAATATGATAAACCAAATGAATATCCACAAATTATTCTTAACAAAACAATGCGGTTTTATTTCTGGTCGTTTAACAAAGGCTTTCGACAAGGTTCCACATAAGAGATTTCTAGAAAAAAGTTATGGTATTAAAGGCACGGTACTAGATTGAATAAGAGATTTCCTGAATAATAGGTCACAAAAAGTCATGGTAAATGGTACTACCTCAGAGTGGGGAGAAGTGACTTCTGGCATACCTCAAGCATCAGTCCTGGTCTCAATTCTCTTCGTCATATACATTAATGATCTCCAAGACTTAGTAAATTCTGATGTCTAATTATTTGCAGATGACACAAAAATATTTAAAATAATTACAAAACAAAATGACAAGAACATATTACAAAAAGACCTAGAACATCTGGCAGAATGGAGTGACAAATGGCTACTATAATTCCACCTTGAAAAGCACATGAAAATCAGTAACAGAAGCAACGAAGATGTAAACAAATATAAGGTAGCTGGACAGGAAATTGATTATGTTACTCACGAGAAGGATATAGGAGTAATTATAGACCCAGAACTGACATTTAAAAACCACCTCTGTACAAAGGTAAATAAGGCCGCATCAATAGAAGAACATTCAAATTTCTTGATAAAAGGTCTTTTTTGATCATATATAAGACTCTAGTCAGAACACATCTAGACTATGCAAACTCTGTCTAGGCACCATACAAGCTTAAACACATTGAAAAACTAGAAAGTGTAAAAAAAAAGATTTACAAAACAGTTACCAGCTTTAAAAAATCTGACATACCCCGACAGGTTAAAACAACTGAAATTCATTAACATTATCATATAGACGACTAAGAGGGGACATGACAGAGGTATATAGCATTGTGCTACGACAGAGAAGCAAGCACTTTCCTAAAATTAATGAATGAAGCAGGGTTAGGAGTCAGCAACAGACTAAATTCTAAAAAAAAATAGTATGTCAAGGAGCAAATTTGAATAAAAGGAAACACTTGCAGTACGGGTAGCCAAATACTGGAACAAATTACTAGATAAAGTAATAACAGCACCATCATTAAACTCCATCAAAAACAGATTAGACAAGCACTGGAAAAACCAAGACTTGTACTATGACAACTATAGAGTGGGAATAAACTTTGACCTTTACGTGACAGATCAGAATTTGCGTGATATAACCGAAGATTCTGGCGAAGAGGGCCTATACGTCCTGTGCTGGAAAATCACCATAAGTAAATAACCATAAGTATGTGGTTTAATAAAATGTAAAAATTAAAGAAATTTGTATTCTTCACAAAAACGCGAATTATATAGGTTCTGAAAATTAATGTATTAAAAAAAAAAAAAATCTTGTAAAAGTGTAAACAGTCAAAGGGAATTATCAAGATATCTCAATTAACAATTTCGTACGATTGAACTGAAAATGACATTTTCATGACAATCACTATTTCTTGCCAACCAAATTTATCTTGTCACGGCAAACCTTCCTATATACTTATTCAGCAGGAGAAAATCAATTTATATGGTTAAGGTAGTTCGGGTGACTAAAACAAAACGAAAGATTTTTCTTATTTTCTGTGAATGAATGATTATTATATGCACTTTAAATCTATAGGTGACCGAACTCGTTTTCCCGGGAGAAGCTTTCCGAAAATTGAAAGATTTTGAGCTTTTTAGTATAGTCTATATAGGGAGAAAAAACTACTTTCCACCATCTTGTGGACTGCTATGGCCCGGGATATTTGTTTCCCCGATGACAACAGCTTAATTGTTGTTTCTTCCAACGGATTTGACTTTACTACCGGATTTGACATGTTCAACACGGCGGGTGTCTAATATGAAGCAGGAGATGCTTACTCTACCGGTGCACCTGATCTCACCCATGGTTTTTTTTATTGGGTCCGTGTTTTTCATCTTTGCGTGTGGGTGTTTGTATTCATTTTTCTTTACTGTGCTGCACTCTTGTTGTGTCTGTTTCTTCGTTGTTTCCGATATTGCCATTATCCTGGGAAATTTTACTTTATAATTCTTTATATGAATAAAACGATAGATTTTTGTGAAAATGTAGTATACCCTGTAAAAGAAATAATTTGTAAATATGAAAAAAAAAAAAAACAAATTGGGGACACCGATCACATTTTAAAAAAATCTTGAAAATGTGATTATTTATTATCAATGATCATTTTCACTATGAGTGCGTTAGTTTTTGGTGTCGTCTTTTTATTCCCATGCATTGTACCTGTCTCATAGCTGCGGGACCGTAGCTCTCATGGTCCTTGTGCTGATTTTTTGATAGTTGCGGACCATAGAGCTACGGATTTACCCCTATATAAAACTTGCGACTCTTGCGACACGAATTTTGTCGCACGTTTCTGGGAGTTATTTGACAACCGGACGCCAAGTACGCCTATCGAATTTTTTTATTTCGTTTCCTTCCATATTTTTCTAATACTTACAACATTTAATTATGCAAGGTGAGTCATTATTTTTTATTTATAAAGGAAATTGTCCAAATATAAACGTAATCCCGCCTACTTTAGTTGCCATTTTGAACATCGCAGTCACGTGACATTTCGAGAGGCGGCAATAAAAGCCAGATCATGTCCGGAACGGACATTTCAAAATTCATTAAGAATATTTCTTAAATGCAGATGAATTAATTATTTGCATTCAAAAAGCTTTGCAAAAGTGATAAATGCTGCTATTCAAATCAGAGATCGACAAAATATTTACTTTAGGATATCCGTTCCGGATACGATTTGCATTTAGTCCCGCCTCCCGAAAAGTCTCGTTCCCAATGAGATTGATGTCAGCAAGATGGCCGAAGGCGGGTTGACCCCAACGATGACGTTTGTTATGATAATGAGCAGGAAATGAATATTTATTGGTAAATAAATATGCAAGGTTGCGGGTAAACATTTAAAGAAACGAAATACATAAATGAGACTGCCCCCGCTTGGCGTCCGGTTGTCAAAAAACGTGCGACAAAATTCGTGTCGCAAAATCGCAAGTTTTATATCGGGGAAAATCCGTAGCTCTATGGTCCGCCAAATCAGAAAAAAATAAAAGGACCTATAGAGCTACGGTTCCGCAGCTACCTGTCTCACGTCCTTGTTTAGTCTTTGTTTTTCTCTGTTGCCGTTTTTGCCATGTCTTTGGATTTCTATTTTTGTGGTCTTTGCTTCCTATGTTCCTTCGGTATTCTACTGCCGTTGTTTCAAAATCATTTTACAACATTTTAATGATGAAATCCAATTTTCATCATATGAGCAAGATGGATGCGCAATTTTACAAAGACTCTGTAAAATTAGAGTTGCTTCATGATAAATTGATTATCGATCTATTTAGATTTCAAACTGTAAATCATAGGTTGCCAATAGAAGTAGGTAGATGGTTAAATTTAGACAGAAATAGTCGCACATGTAATTTATGTAGACATAACGAAATTGGTGATGAATTTCATGTTTTACTTGTCTGTCCATTTTTTGCAAACATTCGTGAAAATTTTATACATAGATACTATTGTAGAAGACCAAACGTTCTGAAATTTAAGGATTTAATGAGTACTAAAAACAGATCAAAACTTATTTTAACTTGTGAAGTTTATAAACATTATTAATAAAACAGTTACTACCCCTGGCTGATTTCTGTGGCGACTTGTATATTGTATGTTTGTTATATTGTATATTGTTTTCAGCTTTTGTATCTCTGTACTACTGTTTTTGAGGTTTTAGAATAACGCCGAACTGTTTATGACAGCCGAGGACAGTGATATCATTAGAAAAATATAACATTTTATATTATTTATTTAATAAAATCAAGAAAATTATGGAAGAAAATCTTCAAGTTTGCTTATCATACCCATATCTTGTTATAAAGTAAATCTAATAGATTATTGGATAAGGTCTGTATCAAATTGTGCTTCAATCCTAATTGTATTCTTCTCTCTTTTTTCTAGAATATAGATTTTGATTTACAAATAATCAGTCAAATAATTGTAATCAAGCTTTTGCTTCTTTTTATTCCTTTATGTTATATTCTATTAAATCTCCCAAACGAAGTTTGGGGAGACTTATTGTTTTTACTCCATTCTTTTTATTTTTCACTATTCTTGTTCTTCTTGTCTTTCCGCCAAAGATTTGTCAGACCATTTTCTCGGAAACTAATGTACGATCTTGACTAAACTTTACAAAAAGACTGACCCTTATCCCCAAAGGTGCAAATTTTCGAAATGGCACCGGTTTCCATTGAAACGGCAAAAAGAGCGGGAAAATGAAAGTGCTCGGATTTGGATGAAACTTCAAAATAGCACCCGTTGTCATGGAAACAGCAAAAAAGGAGGTAAATAAAAGTGCTTGGATTTGGATGAAACTTTACATAAAGGTTGCTTAGGAAATGGGGAATTTGTTTCTACCCCCCAAGACTTCAAAATGGCGACCGTTGCCATGGAAACGGAAAAAGGGTCAAAATTCAAAGTGCTCAGAATTGAATAAAACTCAACAGACAAGTTGCATAGGTTGTGTGGAAGTGATTTTGTAGCACTGGTTTCTGATTTGGGACTTCGTTTGGGAGACTTTTGTATCAGCATCCGGATACAGTTATTCTTGTGATTAATTACATATTTATACTGCCCAGTAATGGGCAACATGATTGGTCAAAATGTCTGTTCTGTACTGGTCATAACCCTTATAACTGACCACTTTAATATTGATACCTGTAATTTAAAACAGAAAGCTCATTCCTTCATCTTCATCTTGAAATTGACAACAGAGGTAGACTCCAAACAAAGATGCATGACAAACGCGATGACTTAACTTTTCCAATATTCAACTACTGTACTTATCATTATATTATCTTCGTACAATACTCACTGATTCCAGACAAAAAGCGTGCATGTCTCACCCGAAACATGGCTTTAGGTAATCAGAAGATACATACGGGACAATTTTTATTAAGTTGGATGCCCTCTTGGATTAGGTATGCACACATAGTAATATGCAGAGAAACCCGGTTTTTCTCAGAAAAACCTGGTCCGAAGAATAGGGTATACTGAAAAAATACTTTCTACAACAAATGTTAGTATCTTTGTTGAAATGCATACAAATCTCTGCGTCCAATTAGTTTCTGAAGCTTAACCCAAGTTTCCTCCTGCAAAGGTGGGTTTTCCGATTTTCGGAGTACTTGCTTTTCAACAGACTATCGGAATTCCAATGGGCACAAACTGTGCACCTCTTTCAGTCGATCTATTTCGCCACTCATATGAGGCTTAATCATCGAAGGGCTTCTTCAAAATAAAGATAAAAAAATGGCACAATCCTTTAATTTCAGCTTCCGTTATAAAGATGATATCTTATCACTAAGCAATCCTCGCTTTAGCGATCTTCTTCATCTTATCCATCCAAAAGAGCTAGAAAGTAAGGATACTACGGATACTTCCACATCGGCCTCGTTTCTTGACCTTCATCTTAAAAATGAAAGTAAAGTAGAAGTACACTACAAACTAGGCTGTATGACAAACGCGATGACTTCAATTCTTAAATAGTCAACTTTTCTACTTTGTAGCAACATTCAAAAAGCTCAAGCATTTGGAATTTATATTTCCCAACTCATTCGCTATTCTAGGGCCTGTGGTCGATACATTGACTACCTTGATAGAGCCTGGTTGCTTACAAACAAGCTACTTAAATTTTACGGTCGACATCAATATCTTGTGGACCGCTATGGGATATCTGTTTCCCAGATGACAGCTTTCTAAAGTTTGTTTTTCTTCTACCAGAATTTGACTTTACTACCAGAGTTGACATGTTCAACACGACGGGTGTTTTATAAGAAGCAGGAGATGCCTACTGTACCGGCGAACCTGATCTAACCGATGGATTTTTCTGGGTCCGTGTTATTCATCTTTGTATATGTGTGTATCTTCATTTTTCTTTTCTGCGCCGTACTCATGTCTTTGTTTCTTTGTTTTTGCAATGTTGCCATTGTCCCCGGATTATTCGTTTTCGATTTACGGTTCGGTACTCACTTACTTTCCTATATAAAACCAGGTTTTGCTGTCAGGAAACCTAAATGTGAGTCCCTGTTAGTAATATCAAAGTCGAGCTTAGTCTAGGAAACTTAGGTTTACTGAAAGAAAACCCTGGTTTTGCAGAAGAAAACCGGGCTTCGCTGAAGAAAACTCGCTTTTATTAGAGGAAACTTAAGTTTTAGAAACGCATTGGATGTTGAGCTTTGTGTGTATTTTCTACGAAGAAACTTATATTTGCTGGAGGAAATTCTAGGTTAGTCAAGGAAAATATTGTTTGCTGAGGAAGACCGGGTTTCTCTGCAATTTCTACGGGTTCCGCTGGTCATATGAGCATCATTACACAATGTTTAAGGTAATCACTAATATACGATACTGTAACTATACACAAACTTTGAAAAGGACCACCCGAGCACTGACATGATAAAATTTAATTCAAATTTTGTTCGAGCTATTTTAGAAGGCGTTTTGAATAAATTTAAAAGAGCAACACATCAGATAAGACACATATGTCATGCCAGGTGTTTGGATCAGAATGAATACCAGCTCCATACATTAACAAGGCAACAACTTAGACCACATGACGTTTTCGTAGTATTAATGACGAACCAAATTCCGGCAAGTCACCAGAACGTACACTGTGTCTGCAAAACAAATAAGATCATGAAATCGATGTCTCTATTTTAGCTGTTTGGCTATTGTTTTAACTTTTAATTCACATTGCACTTATACTAACAGACTAGTCAGACTAGTATTTTCAAACGATTCCATCTCAGTTGTAGGAAACAACGTGAGAAACCAATTCCAAATGATTTTCAAACATCGAGACAAACGATCATTCTATTTCAGTCGGTTCTTTATTTTTAATGTTACGGACTTATATTCGAAGTTCCTGGTATGCTAACATCCTTTTTATAAAGCCAAAATAAACCAAGGACAGAGCTTTGCATGAGGGAGATACTCCTTAGTTTTCAACAAAATATACCAAAAATTTAGATAGAATCGGCTTTCGGGTCAGCACCCAATTACTGAGTACTGGACTGAAAAGTATCAAATAAATGTAAATTTTTGAATAATAAAAGATCAATTAATTTCTTTGCATTACATCTTTTATATTTTAAGTTTATACAAGAACTATCATTGCCTCAATCGTCTGATAAATGATCGAGCATCAGTAACTACTTGCAAGACGATGTTCCTTAGTTCAAAGTTCATCATGAGGTAGAGTGGAAAATAAAGAGGGTGAGAGGCAAGAAGTGCGAAGTGTGCTGTTATTACTGCCGAGTATAAACAATCAATGGATAATAGATACTGATTGGTTACATGTAAGATAACAATAACTGCCATTGGCCATTCTACGCACAGTACCAGTGTCAGAGTTCCAATCGCCTGACACTCTTGTAGTGTGAATTTGCGATTACGTGGACCTGCAGTTTGACTGTTTGCGAATACACGCTTTCGTCTGAGGTATGTCAAACGGATAGCATACAAGAGAAGAAATATACAAATTGTCATCACAATGCATGGAATCAAATGTATAGTTAAAACACAGAACCAATGATAAAACAATATATAATGTACATTATTTATTCCACTTCTATACGAAAGCGTACACGGGCTTCCACTTTCCATAACGAAGTCAAAGAATTTATAGATATGTATCAAAGTGGCAAAACAATAGATAATCATTGTATAATTGAAAAAACGATCAATTTTGTACCACACATACGCACTGAACGGGAAACGAAAACACAGAAATCGTTGTACACCATATAAAGTTAGCTGCCACATACTAGCTGTGTGAAATATATTTGGCAGAACATATCCCAGTATTCGATATGCATTACACCAATGTGTCGATATGTCACGTGTCTGATTATTCTGACCAAAGAAAGACACAAAAATCGGAAGTTGCGCAATACCAATTAAAGAGTTTGAAATGGCTATTCCCGTTGATTGTATTGTAGTTGCAGATCTATCATCCTTAATATAATTCACCAAAAATATATAGAGTACATTGTTAATTATAGAAATAAAAACCAATATGGGAGCCGCGACACTGTACAGATTTCTGGCTGTATTGTAATCACACTTGGAAGAGAATGTACCATTTCTGAACGGCGGTAATCCTAACAATGCTTCTTCCATTACAATAACAAGGACACTGAGATATCTAATTCACCCTTTTCATAATTTTTGTGTAAAATGTCATGTCATTTCGTCGTTTATGTCCAAAAACAACACTGAAATCCCGGTTGTGAAATGTACATATAAATTATATGTCATCATAATGAAGATGTGGCTTCCTGTATTATGATATAAGGATGGATATTTCCGCCACTCGCAATAGATCCACGTGAATAGATCTAATCCAAATTTCAAATTATTAATGATGTTGATTTTCATCACATACTACGATCGATACCACCTTCACATTTCTACGTCTATAAGATGGCAGATGAATTTAAAACATACTGCTGAATGTGTGGAATAGATTTTTACATTAGCCATATTATTTAATTAGTAGCACATTATTCACCTGTCTACTTCCAACATTCTTTTTCATCGTCAATGATCTGGAATAGGTGGGATTCACAAAACTTCATGCTGATCTAAATTATAAGATTTATCAGATTTTTTTTTATCAGAATATTCCGAAAATAACCATATATTAGTATTACAAGGACGGCAAGTCTATTGGTTAATTGATTGGAATTTCACAATTTCTTTGAAATTTCTGATAAATTAAATCCATTTTGTTTTGTTATAATTTTGAAAGATAAACATCATTCCTGAAATATTTAAAAAAAAAACAACTTCAGGATGAACCATTTCAAATGTTTTTCATCTGTTTTATCAATCTTCATGAAAATTATTAATGATTTTGTGCTTCAATCTATATGAAATATGTTAAGAAAATTGTACCATTTTTTCCAAATTAGGCATTTTCAGTAAAAAAGAAATGATATGAGCCGTGTATATATTATCCTCTTTTTGCTTTTCGTTGGAAAAAATCAGACCTTTGATATGTGGTATATGTTTTTCGTGTTTATTCGATATCAATTTGTCAACGGTAATTTTGGGTTAAACAAAATAAAAAGACATTTTAACTGTAATATGAATTTAATAGCAAAATACCTTATTTCTTATAAATTAAGCGATCTTGTTTATTTACAAATGCCATCTCATAATGTTTGCTTCTGAATGATTCTGTTTATTTTCATAAAAATTGCATTTTTTTCAAATTTTACATAATAACTGACTTGTTTGGCAGTTTTTGGTACAAATCATATACGTCATATGAAAATGAATCAATAAAAAGAACTTGAACATCATTTTAAGAATTAAAATACATTTATATTTGTATACTACTTTTCCTTCTTTATGTTTGTATTTTTCTTTCTTTATATTTTTCTTGTTTGATAGAAGCCATATGGGTTGACCAATTTTCTCTTGTTTTTTAATGTGCTTCCGAGCCATTTTCAGTAACACTTTTTAAAAATAATTTGAATTCACCAGATACAGTAAATGTAGATTTAGAGTCTAGTAATGTAGTATACTAAAATTTGCCCATGGCCGATTTGACTACTCAAAGACAGGTGTAGGTTGATAATTTATACATGTGTTAAAAAATATATAGTAGTTACACTACATTTCATCGTCACTAGGAAGAGCTTGTGTTCGACCCAACATTCAAATACATTTTTAGTGGTTCAAGGTTAAAAGCACATATCATTTTTGATTCAGAAAAAAACATTGGTATTTATACAAAACATCAAGGACGTAAATACATATGTACAACGGAAGATAGTGATTGTAAGAGCACTTTGCCAGTTAAATTAATGATTGTTGACAATCAGTCCGCATTTATGACTGAAAAGGGCATGGATTAGCGTTATTCGACATTAAGGGCATACAATACAGTATTGATCCCATATTGATTTTTTCACGAAAATCCGATATAATATCAATTTTAATATGAGGATTCCAAATATGCAAAGAAAAACATACTTTCATGACTTACTTTTTTAGATATTTAACGTTGAAAATCGCTAACTTTGGGGTAAAACCCAATAATTTGCGTTTTTCATGGATATTTTTAAATGGTTGTAATTTTCAAAGTACTTGGGCTATTTCAGTTCTGTTTTTTTATCTGTGTTGCTCGTTGTATCGCCTTTAAATGTGATTATAATAAAACATATTAATAACTTCCGATATATCCCTTATTTGGCGTTTTTGTATATGTAATGCTGGATTATAGCTATATTCATGGATTGAAATTGAGATATAAAAAAAAAAATGACTATTGATTTTTCCTTCATAATTTGGCAATTTGTTCTCTCTGTGACATTTTTCTGAAAGCCAAAGAGAAAATAGGGGGTCCATGTGCTAGTTTTCAAGATATTTGAGAAAAACTGTAAAAAAAAATACCACAAAATAATATTTTGGTTGTAAATGACGTTGCGTTGTATTTCTCTCGGTATAACGTGCGTCATTTTACCCGCCGATTTTTCATTGCTCTATTTGTATAAGTTCATCAGGTGGTCGAGTATCGCAAGTTAGTGTCACAAATATTTGTTAATTATTGGTTTTCGCACGTTACATTTTTTTTTGTTAATTCCAGTGATGGTTTCACCAAGCATTCGTCCTTGGTTTCAAGTGGCACAAGACGATAAATGTATATTTGAAAGTGGGGTCTGTCTATCTATTTTTAACCCATACATGCGACGATGTTATGTCCGTTTATGTAAATCCATTTGAGTGTCTAAATAGCATTCGGACAGTTACGTGCAAGTACCAGTTAATGGTAGAATGTCATTGGCTGAGGCCGGAGGACGAAATCCTAGTGACTTGTGTCTATTAACCTATCAAAGGAATAATCATAATCTTTATTTGTAGTTTGTTTGCTGGGAAACTTGGTCTCCTATTCACGAGGGAGTTTCTCTAGATTCATTATTTAGTATTTTTATTCAAGTCTTACTGCACGGAAAATTAGGACAGTGAAGTTATAACCTGAATTACAGTAATTAAAGGACCAAATAAAAGAAAATGAAAACAACATGCATTTTATCCTAGAAGGTACAGAAGATAGACCGGACATTTTACCATCTATTTAACAAGTTTGATGTCTCATAAATCAAACCAATCCTGGTGTATTTACTTTCTAGAGTAGCGATACACCTTCACAACACGACCTCTACAGTTGTGCGACTTGTCAAATACACAGCCCACCATTCGCGTTGCATCAGTACATTTCAACGTTTTACGGAACCTTCCTCATGACATCTATTTGGGTGTAAAATTTTAGACCTTTTTCATGTTTTTGTGGATACAATAATAAAGCGTTGTTAAAATTTTACATTGTATATAAATCTAACAGATGTGTTGTGAGTAAGATCCTGGATAGTGCTGGATAAACTGGTATGTGTTATGTGTTACGTTTCAAACTAATACTGTCCTTTTCCCGCGAATTCATGACCATGTTTTGAGCGACGTCACGAAAACCGGGAAAACGTTACCATTCCGCAAAACAACGTTATTATCTCCCCTGTAACTGTATCGTATGCCCTTTAAACAAAGAATTCTGCGCAAACCGGTGCAAGAGCCGTCTTGAATTAGCAAAGCTCATCGCTGAAGGACTCATGGCGACTTCAAGATGAAGCGTTATTCCTTTGCTTGTTTTTAACCATGTATTTGTAGAGACTTTGTCTCATGTGCATTTACTTCATATCCTTTTCTTCTTCATTGATCAAATCCTTTTCTTCTTCATTTATAAATTCATATGCAGAATTTAAATTCACAGTAACTTCGGTATTTAGTCATTATTCAGACTGGAGTTTTTCTCTCCTGCAGTATGGAGTCCGTAAACAGATTCCCCCTGCGAGAGATACATGCTCTCTCTATATATCAGTTATGGTGTACTTGTTTGTGAGAGAATTTCTCATTTTGATATACTATCACGCTTCTAAATTCTGGCCTTTATTTGTGTAATTTCGAAATGTAATTCTGACCACCTGTTAAAAGTTCCCACAACTCACTATTTCACAATGCCAAGTTCTCTTACAATTTATGAGAGTCCTGTTTTGTCTATATGGTGTAATCGTCAACTAGCTTAAGACACTAGTACTTTTATCTGGCAATGGATGGCAGTGATTGTAAGAGCACTTTGCCTGTTTAAGGTAGTACAGGAGTTTAAAACTGCACATCATTTTTGCGCACCTAAAAAAATTGAATTCACCATAGGAAGGTTGACGAAGTGATTGTTGATGTCTTATAAAAGTTAAATTTGACAAATATGCCACTTTTATTGGGCTACTGTGCAGAATATTGAACCTTTTCAGCAAACTCTTGTTCTATTAAGGGGAGATAATTTTTGTAGAAATAATAGGAAAAATCAGTTTTTTTTTCATTTAGTCAAAATTTAGTACGGTCACCCCAATTTTTTTCATGCAAATCGAACGCAAGTATATTAGCTAAAAAATAACCAAATAAAAAAATCCATCTGATGTTCTTAGATGATAAAACTCGCAAATTTTCCCTTTCATTTCAACAAAAATTGCCCCATGGATGTAGCGTTGTTCGACATTAAGCAAAGAATTCCGCTCAAACCGGTACTAGGTGCCATCTTGAATTTACTATGAGGTATCAGCAAAGCTCATTGTTAAAGTTCTCATGATGACTTCAAGATGAAGAACAACAATAAAAGCGTTACTCATTTTCTTGTTTTTACCATGTATTTGCAGAGACTTTGTCTCATGTGCATATACTCTATATCTTCTCCTTCATACATGTATACTAATGTTAACGCTATCTATGGTAAGTGAACAATTACTGAATTATAAGAGTTTGTTTCATTGTAGGAATTTACGTGCTCATTCCCAAAGTGCACCGGTAGAGTAGGCATCTCCTGCTTCGTATAAGACACCCGCAGTGTTGAACATGTCAACTCTTGTAGTAAAGTAAAATTAAGTGTATCTCCACTGCCTAAAGCTCTGTTTGTAGGTGATTTTGGCGTTAGGTGTATCTCCACTTTCCAAAGCTCTGTCTGTAGGTGTATCTCCACTGTCTAAAGCTCTGTCTGTAGGTGTATCTCACTGTCTAAAGCTCTGTCTGTAGGTGCATCTCACTGTCTAAAGCTCTGTCTGTAGGTGTATCTCACTGTCTAAAGCTCTGTCTGTAGGTGTATCTTCATTGCCTAAAGCTCTGTCTGTAGGTGTGTCTCCACTGTCTAAAGCTCTGTCTATAGGTGTATCTCCACTGTCTAAAGCTCTGTCTGTAGGTGTATTTCACTGTCTAAAGTTCTATCTGTAGGTGTATCTCCACTGTCTAAAGCTCTGTCTGTAGGTGTATCTCACTGTCTAAAGCTCTGTCTGTAGGTGTATCTTCATTGCTTAAAGCTCTGTCTGTAGGTGGCTTTACTTTATATAAGTTTGCTTACCGGTATTAATTTTCTGTCAGGTCATTCATGTATTTTAAGTGTTGGTCTTTTTATATCATTGTTTCTAAAAAAAGGGGTTAAGTCGGTGCAATTTAACATAAACCACTGGGAAACCTCATACAGCCATGCCGAGCTTTCCCAAGCAAAAGGTTCGCTTTTCTATATATTCAGCGGTTTCAACTGGTAATTGAAACAAGCTGGTATACATTTGTCATAAACTTTCGAGATGTCGTTTCTGTGGCAATTGTCCTTCATGCCAGCAGCTAAGAAATCTACAGCTAAGCCAGTCGAAAAGGACGCTAACTCTCCTCAAAAGACAAAAACTACCGCACAAAACAAAGTCAAGAAACCAAGGAAGAAGTGAAGTCAAGAGCTTATCTCTTACATATGCAGACAAAAGTCCTTCCAAGGGCTACTAAACTTCTCAAAAGAATATTTATAGTTGTTATATCAGCAATTTTCAAAGTCAAAAATAGCTTTTCCCTTTGTATAGTGTATTTTCTCTTTCTTACTAATTCCCTTTTCCCCTTTTTGTATTTATTTTATTTACTTATTTATTTATCTCTTCATTAATATTCTTTCAATTAGTCCTTCTCGAAATTAATATTTCATTCTTTGTTGGCTCCGGGCTCCAACACAAGGGCTCCGGGATCGTACACTAGGGCTCCGAGCTCCAGCACTAGGGATCTAGGCTCCAACACTAGGGTTCCGGGATCCAACAAAAGGGCACCGGGCTCCAACATTATGTCTCTGAGCTCCAAACTAGGGCTCCGGGCTCCAATACTATGGCTCTGGGTCCCACTCACTGGGCTCCGGACTTCAGCTTTGGGATCTCAGAGAGCTGGGGTTATCCGATTTTCCGAAGTTAAAAATGGGAAATTCGGAAGTCCCGAAAATCATGTGGGTCTCGTCTTCCCCCTCTATTATTAAAAATACATTACTGGGTAGCATGAAAATTTCGTTCAACATTGTACAAAATGGGAGTTTTTTCCATCTGGCTTATAAAACTATTGGTGCTGTATATAGGAGATCACAATGGGGGTCCTTTCCCAAAATCTCCACTTTCCCGTTTTACGAGAGAGTAGGGGGTTTAACAAAGACTCTTAAAAAACCCTGTTTTCCGATTCAAGGTGATTTTTTTTTCAGTGTTTCCCGCGTCACGTAAGCAGTATTTAGTAAAGTCTATTATCGCTTCCAATCATGGACGACCCCCTTCATGTTTTCCCAGCTTCACTCTCACTTAAATGGAAAGGCTTTTTTAATTTCACCGTCTTAAAAGTGTCATTTTGTTGCATTATATTAAAAAATGTCTTTGAAACACACAATAATATATATAATGTCCCTATAAAGTCCCGTTCGTGGACGAATCTGCTGGTGGATGAAAAGCTATAACAGAAACACTCGCGCCATCTGTTGTCATAATTCAATCATACGCGTTTTTTCCGCCACGTTTATTTTAAGCACATAAAAACAAAAATTGCATGAAAATACAAAGACAAAAGTTAAATATAAACGAAAGAATGTTGCACAATGAATACTAACTTTGAACACTTCTCTTCCAAATTATAAAACATGAAATTTTTCGAAATTAACACGGTAGATATAATGTCGTGAAAGAAGAATTTAGAACTTAATGAACAAAGCATAGAAATGGGAACATTTAAAAGAAAGAACATAAAATATAACAAATTGAGTTTTTAGAAACAACAATATAAAATATAAAAACTGCAGAAGTACGGATGAAATAGGAGCATTGAAAGAAAGAAAATAAAATATGATAAAATGATATTATAGAATCTACAATATAGAATATAGAAAAAGCAGAACTATGGATAAGGAAAGTGAAAACAATAAAAAGAGAAGATAAAATTTACAGCATAGAATTTCTCTGGTGGCGGAAATACCCCTCCATAAAATGTCAGTTCCTTTTTACAGATACAAAAGGACATATCAAATGAGTGCAAAGCAAACACGTTCGATCGTTGTGTACATTTTTAATGATTGGAAATGCTGTGAGCAATGAATTCTCAGATCTGTTACCTACAGAAATAAAGAAATGAATGAATGGAAAACAACATGAATTTTGTGATAGACCATGAACAGATTTTCATTATTCAATAATAACTAATTTCATTATAAAAGATTCAGCCATTTTTTGACATTGCACCTGTTTTTTATTTCAGTTTTTACACGAGTAATCATTGCATTAATCTGCTAATAATTGATCGTATATCCATAATAACTTGCGCAACCACGTTTCTGAGTTGAAAGTTCATGATGAGATAGAGTGGAAAATACATTGGTACAGAGACAAGTAGTGTGAAGTGTGCAGTTAATACGTCTGAGTATAAACAGTCGCCAGACAATGGATACTGACTAGTAAGATGTAAAATAACTATAACTGTCATCGGCCATTCCACACACAGTACAAGTGTGAGAGTTCCTATCGCCTGACACTCTTGTAGAGTGAATCTACGATTTTGTAGACCAGCAGTTTGACTGGTACCAAATACATGCTTTCGATTTAAATATGTCAAATGTACAGCATACACAAGAAGAAATAGAAAAATTGTCATCACAATGCATGGAATCAAATGTATAGTTAAAGCACATAGCCAATGATAAAATAATATAAAATGTAAATTATTTGTTCCACTTCTATATGAAAACGTACAAGGGCTTCCACTTTCCATAACGAAGTCAAAGACTTTGTAAATATGTAGCAAAATGGCACAACAATAGATAATGATAGTGTAATTAATAAAACGATCAATTTTGTACCAAACATATGCATTTAACGGGAAACGAAAACACAGAAACCGTTGTACACCATATAACGTTAGCTGCCACATACTAGCTGTGTGAAATATATTTGGCAGAACATATCCTAGTATCCGATATGCATTACACCAATGTGGCGATATGTCATGTATCAGATAGTTCTGACCGAAGAAAAACACAAAAACCGGAAGTTGCGCAATACCATGTAGTGTGTTTGAAATGGCGATTCCCGTTTTTTGTACTGTATTTGCCGATCGATGGTCCTCAATATAATTCGCTAGAAATATGTAGAGTATGTTGTTACATATAGAAATAACAACCAATACAGGAGCAGCGACACTGTAGAGATTTCTGGCTGTATTGTAATCACAATCAGATGAGAATGTACCATTTATAAATGGCGGTAATCCTAATAGCGCTTCTTCCATAATAATACCAATGAAATTGAGATATCTAATTCACATTTCGATAGCATTTGTGTTGCAATAATTGTCATTCCATTGCTTATGTCCAGTTACATACCCTGTTGTAGGACGTGAAATCACAGAAATTCAGGAGTCAAATGCTTAAATTGTCTAAATTGCCATCATAATGATGATGTGACTTCCTGTAATATGATATACAGATGAAAATGATATATAATGCTATCACATGCTATATGTAAAATTGCATCACAGACTACAATCGATTCTTCGTCTCTTAGCGACAGGAAGATTAGTTAATAACATACTGTAGAATGTTACGTCATCGCTTGCCTTGTTCCTTCGGTACTCTACTTCATGCTGTTGTTACGAGTGTCTGACAATGAAAAATTTCAATTTTCATTGATCTATCCGAGATACAGGTAATTTGCCCCGGGGTTGGGGGGGGGGGGGTAACTTCCATTATTTTGGTATACGGGGATGTGCCAAAAATTCGAGTATGTTTTTTTGCATGAAATATATAAATTTGGGTGTGTTATTTCAACAAATTCTATATAAATTTGCATGTAGAAATAATAATTTATATATATACAATATATACAATATATGTACATTGTCGGAAAATATAAAATTTATTTGACGAGCTTTAGAAACAGGTAGAAATGCGAGGTTTACCGAGCATTTCTCGCCTGTTTCGCAGCGAGTACAAATAAATTTTATATTTCCGACAATGTACGTATATTGTTTTTATCCTGCAATCATTTTAAACCCTATTTAAAAAAGCATTTTCTCTGTGAAGCGGGATCAGGAAGAGAGTAAACAACTTCGGCCATTTTGGTATAATTCCTGACGTCATAAGAGAATTTACACTGTGACGTCAAAGTATTCGAGGTTTTCAAACCAGTCGCCTGTCTTTTCTTCGTTCAAAATCGCGGACCGGTTACCAGTCTACCCTACGAATACGAAAAAAAAAATATTCGTAGGGTTGTATTCGTCTAGTAAATACCACCATTGCAGGATAAAAAGGAGTAGGTGCGGTAAGGGCCTTATTTGGCCTCAAAATATCAGTTTGCTTAAATTCACATTATTTTTTGTTGAAATGTTCTATGGATATAGGTTAACAGTTAAAAGGAAGATTACTCAAGTATTGATGTACGATTACAGAGTTTTTCAGTATAGAAAATGGGACAAATTGCACATTTTCTCGAAAAATGGCAAATTTGACTCATTCTGACTACTTTTTCTTCAGAGGAAACATAGAGAACAGGCAAGAACCACAAAAATATTCATATGGGAGGTCCAATGCATCTGTAGTAACAATTTGGTAAAATATCTTATTGGTACTTGAATGTGCTCTATATTTTCGATTAGAAAAACCGTTCGAAAATATGCCAAATTCCTTGTATTTCTATGAAAACGTTCAAAGGTAGCTTCAACATGACGTCAGAACTGTACCTATGACATCATGGGTTCTAAATTTTGTATTTTTTCCTTTAGTGGTATCTGAACTTTCAAACCAACATTAAAGAAAATTTCCAGGTGCAACTTAAAAAATCACCGAAATTTAGGGCCAAATCAGGCCCTTATCGCACCTTGTCCTTTGGGTATAAAAAAAGCAAACAAAGGCAATTATTTATGAAACAACATAATTCCTAGTCATTATTTTCTCATGTTGTGTACTTATTGCTTTGTTTCGTTGATTTTTTAAAATTATAAAATAGATTCGGATCCTAAATTTGGTAATGTTATATAAATTTGGGGTATGTTTTAAGTACATGAGTATCAATTCGGGGCATGTTTCCGAAATCAATTGGCACATCCCTACCAGAAAAAATACCATGTTTTTTCGACATACAATCTCATATTTTATTTACTTTTAATTACTTTCTTAACAAATTCAACAAATCAATGATACAAAGGAATGTCATTATTACTTTATTTGCAAAAGATAAAACTTACAACAAAAGTCCGAATCGATCAAAGGGAGAGACCAGTAAGGAAATAGAATCAGGGAAACACAATCCAACACAGAACATTTTTTGCAAGACAGACATAAACCCGTTATAGCAAATACAATGTACAATATGCACAATAAGAAACAAATACATATATCAGCAGGGCAAGTTCAAGTTCAATATTTTATTAAAGTCTTATCTCTCATAATTATACATAATATACATATACAATATAAAACATATAAAAAAATACACATATAAAACATAAAAATGAGAGCCATTCTATACAGAATTATAAGAGACTATATAACTTTAATTTAAAAAGAAAAAAAAATCATACACTAAGACATTTTAAATTCATTATTTACAAAATAAGAAGTTTCTATGAATATTTAAAATCATATAGTAAGCTCTGGCACATGCTTTTAAAACATTTTCATTAGAGAATAAAAATACTAATTTCTGTTCATCATTAAAATTCTTACATTCATTTTCATATTCAGCTTCCCTAATTAAAACTTCTCTGGCTTCTTTATAAAGTGGACAGTGCAGTAAAACATGGGCTTCATCTTCAATAAAAGTTTTACAAAAATGACAATTTCTTCCTAGTAAATTTAAATTTTCAAATCTCCCTGTCTCTATTCGAAGTGGCGCGGTACCACATCTAAATTTAGCCATGGAGCTTCTATGTTTAAAAAGTAGTGTTATTCTACAATAAGAGTCAGTTTCAAATCTATTTTTGAATAATCTATACGTTCTCAGTTTATTCCCTCCTCGCCCAGATATAGATTGATCTGATAACAAACGATTTTTCCATTCAGTAATAAACTGAAGTGATAATTTATTAGACACACGGTCTAAAATATAACGAGTGTCAACATATTCGGTAATATTGCAGAAGTGGCTGAGATGTAGGTCGCAATAGGTCCTTTTTATGTAAAAAGTCCAGTTTTTCACACATTTATGTTTTGTGCTCAACTGATCTGCCCAAATAAACACTTTTCCGTTAAGACGATTTGAACTCATATTGTTGAGCCTGCACCATAAACGAGTAACACATTTCCACTGTTTGTGGATTAAGGGAAACCATCCCATATCCCCCAGCAGTGCATCGTTTGGCGCATATTTACCCATTCATAAAAAGAATCTCCCTGCTCTACGGTGTATGCTATTAATACTGGAATAATTATAACACCCCATATACCAGCACCATATTCTATAATTGAACATACTAAGTTTTCATACAATTTATTGAAAACTCCGTACTGGACACCACCCATAATTTTACATTTAGCTATAACCAGTCCAAAGGCCCGATTGCCAGACTGAGAAACAGCTTTTACAGTGACATTGTAATCTAGAAAAACTCGTTCAGCACTAATCTGATGTTCACTTAACCTAAATTTGGTGATAGAATTCTTTTTTTCTTTGTTTGGATGAAACAGATAGTAGTTTTCCTCATCTTTACAAAAATATTTATATAAATAATTTTTATTTTTAATGGTAAATCTATTAATTTTATCTTGAACTAGGTTGTTATAATAGTGAGTTATGTTTTTTTAAAACTTATTTTTAATTTGTTGGTGTCTTTTGAAGTTTAACATGATATCTAGCTTTTGCCATCACTTGACGTCCGTTGTCCGTCCGTCCGCCGTATGTCGTCCGTCCGTCCGTCCGTCGTCCGTCCGCCCGTCCGTCCGTTAAACTTTTCACACTTTCATCTTCTCCTCTGAAGCAAATTCAACCAAACTTTACAGAAATGATGTATGGAAGGTCTTTTACAAAGATTGCTCATTTCGTTCCGATCCGACGAAAAACATGGCCACAAGCTCGGAACTTAGGTTTAACATTGGACCCTGTGGGAAAAATTACATTTTCATCTTCTGCTCTAATACCACAGAAGCAAATTCAACAAAACTTTACAGAAATGATGTACTAAACTAAAGGTCTTTAACAATGATTGCTCATTTCGTTCCGATCCGACAAAAAACATGGCCGCCAGCACGGAACATTGTTTAACATTGGACCCTATGGGAAAAATCACATTCTAATATGGCTCTAGTTAATCGTTAACCAGTATAATACTCTATAACCATATATTTCGCACATGCGCAAATAGTGTCGGAATATGAGTAAAAGGGACGCAAAACATCCATGTTTTTTATTTTGTTTGTCTTAGTTTGGGAAGGAAATAAATGTTAAGCATATTATATAACTTAATCATGCCGTTCAGACACGTTAATGTGAATTGTTTTGCTTTCAATTTGGATTTTGAACTTCCATCTGTTTCAAAACGTCATATTCTGTATTGTGACGTCATAGACACAGCCAGCAATGGAAACGGGAAATCCGCCTTCTCTAAGGTCGCTTCAGAATCAAAACTTCCGTTTTCTGGCATATTAGAATCGAAATAATTCATGGCAGGTATATGGTTATTGTCATTTAACCATGGGCTGGGCCTTTATATTCGTAAATTTAACCCCTCGCTAACGCTCAGGGTTAAATTCGAATATAAAGGCCCAGCCCATGGTTAAATTTCCAATAACCATATACCTGCCATGAATTATTTCTTAATTTTCATCTTCTGCTCTGAAACGGCTGAAGCAAATTCAACTAAAATGTACAGGAATGATGTACTAAAAGCCCTTAACAAAGATTGCTCATTTCGTTCCGATCCGACAAAAAAACATGACCTCCAGCACGGAACATGGTTTAAAATTGGATCTTATTCGAAAATCACATTTTCATCTTCTCCTCTGAAACCACTGAAGCAAATTCAACCAAACTTTACAGGAATGATGTACTAAAGATCCTTTACAAAGATTGCTCATTTTGTTCCGATCAGAGAAAAAACATGGCCGCCAGTGCGGAACTTAGGTTTAACATTGGACCCTATGGGAAAATCACATTCTAATCTTCTCCTGTGAAACTGCTGAAGCAAATTCAAACAAACTTTACAGGAATAATGTACTAAAGGTACTTTGCAAAATTTGCTCATTTAATTTAGATCCAACGAAAAACATGGCCTCCAGTGCATAACATAGTTGAACATCGTAGCGCGGTATGTGAAAACCCAACTTTTCATTATATTCTCTGAAACTTTTCAAGCAAATTTAACTAAACTGTATTGGAACAACGGCAGTAGAATACCGAAGGAACAAGGGAAGCGATGACCACAAAAATCGAAGTCCAAAGACATGGCAGAAACGGTAACAGATAAAAACAAAGACAAAACAAGGACGTGAGACAGCTACAATGCACGGAAATAAAAAGATAACATTAAGAACTAAGGCACTCATAGTGTGAACTCCCATGAAAACCGGGAGTGACATCAGGTGCTCCGGAAAGGTAAGCATGTCCTGCTCCGCTAAAGGTACTTTGCAAAATTTGCTCATTTCATTCAGATCCAACGAAAAACATGGCCTCCAGTGCATAACATAGTTGAACATCGTAGCGCGGTATGTGAAAACCCAACTTTTCATTATATTCTCTGAAACTTTTCAAGCAAATTTAACTAAACTGTATTGGAATGATGTATGGAAGGTCCTTTGCAAAGATTACTCATTTCAATAGAATCAGAAAAAAACACTTGTGCTAATTGAGAACATAGCTTAACAAAATACATCTTTTTTGGTCATGCATGGCATAGAAGTATTTTGTCAGGTGAGCGATACAGGCTCAGTCTCTAAGCCTCTAGTTTTTTTCTTCAATTACAGATTTAGAGTTTTTTCTTCAATTACAGATTTAGAGTTTTTTTATGATTCTATTGGTAACATTCCAATTTCTGCTCTATTATTGATACTGACATACTACAGGGTGATCTCTAGTAACTTTGACAAAGATAATGAATTGATGTGTTATCATTTCTAATATATGGGAAGGGATAATTACAGCTTTTTACGAGTTTTATGGATAATTGTGACAAGATTTGATATCATATAAATAACATAAAGCACTGTCGAATCTTCTTTGGTAAACGTCAGGATATAAGAAATCACACACACACACACACACACACACACACACACACATATATATGTGTGTGTATTTTTCATTTGTTTTTATCAATCTAGATCAAGAGTCTGATTCTGAGTCTTTTAATATTAAATATTTGTTAATTTCAGTGGGAATCGACCCCCCTCTGTCAAGGTTCTAAGGGTTGAGAGTCTGATACGCTACCACTAGACCGCCAAAGATCTGTTCAAATTTTGGTCAATTAATATACTTAAGTCTCATATTGCGTGTCAAAATAAATTTGTGGTTCACTCTATTTTACATCCCTTTGGTCTCACACAGAGATTGCGGGAGCAGTGTAATCTGTCTGTAATGTCTGTGCATTCGAAGAACAGCCAAATTCCTCGGTTGGAAGGCAACTCTAATTCTAACCCCGTTGGGTTCCTACCATAGACCCGTTATATTTTAATTTTTAGGCCCTGCATTAGCGTAAATATTCGGAAATCCGGGGAGATGGGCAAGTTTGCACGCTGACTGGATTTATAGACAATTTATATATATATCATGTGACCTACTTTACCTGTTCAGTGAATAATATCCTTAAAACTGGGGTGAGCAACCTTTTTTTGGTGGGGGAGGGGGGCATGGACGAAAGCTAATTTTGGCTTTACATTAAGATCTATTGGTTATTTGTTCTCCATCTGTTTTAGAACATCTTTGAGCTAATGGTCTTCCAAACGTTTAGATTTAATCTGCACTGAAGAGACATGAGTTGTCGAAATGCGCATATGCAGAAAATAAATTCACAGTAACTTTGTTGAATGCCTCGTGGTGACTTCCAGATGAAGAACAACAATCAAAGCGTTGTTCCATTTGCTTGATATTACCATGTATTTATAGGTACAATGACTCCATTTCCCCTTTTTAGTCATTTGGTATTTAGTTATTTGTTACCACTGGTTCGATGCCTCTGTTGGTGGACTGGTAGTTCCCAAGGGTATTCACCAGGCCAGTCAATACTTCGGTGCTGACCCGAAAGCCGATTCTATTTGGAACATTGCAATATCTGAATTTTTGTAAATTTTGTTGAAAACTAAGGAGTATCTCCCTCATGCAAAGCTCTGTCCTTAGCTCATTTTGGCTTTACATTAAAAGTCGGTTTCACTTAGTTTAGATAATTTTATAATATCTCCTTCATTTGAAAACCAATTTCTCTACAGTTTTGCATGTAGATCAAGAATGACCATACATAACTGGAAAATGACACTGTTACGATCAATAATATGCAAATACCGCTGTGGACATGTCAGTTATCCTTGTTTTTGTAAGACGGGTTAAAAATTCTAGGTGTTGGATTTTTCTATTTTGAGGGCGAACAGGCAAGAAAATTTATTCGATGGGCAAGATACATTTGGTTAATACTAGATTAACAGTCGACAAGTAAAAAGTGACATTACATTAACAGTATTTTGCTATTTATTACCACTGGGCCGATGCTGGTGGACTGTAAGTCCCCTAGCGTATTCACCAACCCAGTAGTCAGTACTTCAGTGCTGAACCGAAAACCGATTTTATTAAACTTGCAATATCGAAATTTTACAAAATTTTGTTTAAAACTAAGGAGTATCTCTCTCATACATAGTTCTGGCCTTAGCTGAATCTTGGCTTTTCTATTCAGATCCTTTTGGTTATTTGTTCCCTTTCAGCATTTACACGTTTTTGGTTAATGTACTTCCAAATGTTTTGGTTTTATCTGCACTGATGAGATATAAGTTGTTGAAATGCGAATATGCAGAAAATAAATCTTCTGCTCTAATACCACAGAAGCAAATTCAACAAAACTTTACAGAAATGATGTACTAAACTAAAGGTCCTTAACAATGATTGCTCATTTGGTTCCGATCCGACAAAAAACATGGCCGCCAGCACGGAACATTGTTTAACATTGGACCCTATGGGAAAAAATCAGATTTTCATCTTCTGCTCTGAAACGGCTGAAACAAATTCAACTAAAATGTACAGGAATGATGTACTAAAAGCCCTTAACAAAGATTGCTCATTTCGTTCCGATCCGACAAAAAAACATGACCTCCAGCACGGAACATGGTTTAAAATTGGATCTTATTCGAAAATCACATTTTCATTACATTAACAGTATTTTGTTATTTATTACCACTGGGCCGATGCTGGTGGACTGTAAGTCCCCTAGCGTATTCACCAACCCAGTAGTCAGTACTTCAGTGCTGAACCGAAAACCGATTTTATTAAACTTGCAATATCGAAATTTTACAAAATTTTGTTTAAAACTAAGGAGTATCTCTCTCATACATAGTTCTGGCCTTAGCTGAATCTTGGCTTTTCTATTCAGATCCTTTTGGTTATTTGTTCCCTTTCAGCATTTACACGTTTTTGGTTAATGTACTTCCAAATGTTTTGGTTTTATCTGCACTGATGAGATATAAGTTGTTGAAATGCGAATATGCAGAAAATAAATTAACAATAACTTCGGCATTTTGTTATTTATGTATCCATTATTCGATTACTGAAAAATCAGCCTAACATTGTGAGATCTGCAAATTTGTATTTGGAAGCAAATACTAGGCAAAACAAAGCAATGGAAGAACGCATTATAGACCCTTTCACGATAACTTTGGTCCTCAATTTTGCACATGCGCTCATGTCTTTGAGTGGGTAAAATGCAACGTCATAATATATGTGGAGTCTTGATTAATTGTTCTACGATGTCATTTATGCGGGAACTGTTTTTATTTTCCAATCAAAATCACATGAACGCAGTTACCGTGAAAGGGCATATTGTTGTCCTTTATCTTGAAGTCACCATGATGCCTTTCACAACGAGGCTATACCTCATAATTAAGTTGAAGACGACCCCCCCCCCTAGTACTGGTTTGAGCGGAATTCAGTGCTAAATGTCGAGCAGTGCTACTTCCAAGTTTCTTTACCCATGTATACATGCGGGATCGTCAACAACACATAAATAACTGGCAAACTATTCAACTGGCAAACTATTCTTACAATCGCCGTCATACGTTGTCCAACAATCCGCCCAACAAGAATACTAACAGAAGACGATGACAACATAAAATATAATAATATTGATAATATAATAATAATAATAATAATAATGATTAAAAAAATAAATAAGAATAGTATGACAGTGCACCCACGTAAGAAATTCTCTTAAGAACAAATGCATCATAACTGAAAGGTATATACAGCATACATCTCTCATACGTCGATGCTATAAATCGTTAAAAAAAATTAAAATGTGAGGATATTTCGCATCGCTGACATGTTTTATCAACTCACAAAGTGACTGGTGTTAATTTTACTTCAACTATTAAAACAACTGAGATGAAAATATACTAATTGGAACAAATTCTTTTTTAATGCGTCATCAAAATAGATGGAATACTAGTAATTATTAAAACATTTTAGATGCACAATGTACTAATGACGACAAAACTTAGTAAATATATCTTCAAAGTAGTTGGATAAATAAGAAATATACAAAAGAGATATTTGTTCTTTAAGAAGCCCGACAAAACTGAACGGCATGGTAAAAACTCTGGATAATGTGCTTATATAATCGTGTTTGGTAAGGACAAACAAGGTGCCAGTACTGAGATATGATT
The DNA here is from genome assembly GCA_002080025.1 of Modiolus philippinarum. NCBI lineage: Eukaryota > Metazoa > Mollusca > Bivalvia > Mytilida > Modiolidae > Modiolus > Modiolus philippinarum. The sequence continues at coordinate 38,015 of MJUU01031159.1, forward strand.
AACGGGTTAATGTATCCTCGGAGGAACTTGTCTGTTAATTTTAGCTTGATCGGCAAAGTTAAAACGTCACAAACTTCGTTTTTTTTAACTAGTTCAGAATAGTAGTACAAAATAGAACCGGTCATCAAAATTCCTACACCACCGTGGAAGCTTTTCCAGCTTGAGGTAATTGTCAAAGTAGCAATAACATGCATAATACAAACAGAAATATTTCTTCCGATCTTCATTTGTTTTTTTTAGTGTTCTCACCACATAAATTTCTGCCTTCACCTTATGCCTTCAACAGGCTACAATTGTTTCATTTGTTTTCCATTTTTATACGACTGCAAAAAAAAATGTTGTCGTATAATGGAATGGCGCTGTCGTCGTCCGGCGTCGTTGTCGTATGTAGACTCTTTGTTTGGTCGACAACTTAAGTTCCAGATGATCAATCCTTATGAAAGTTTGACACAATGTTCCATGGCACAAAAGGGAAGCCAGGTATGGTTTTGTTATTTTGGCCATTCTCGTTTTTTAAACTAGAGGCTCAGACACTGAGCCTGTATCGCTCACCTGACAAAATGCTGAAGCAGGGGTTTCGATGTTCTGCATGGTGGCCATGTTTTTTATGTGAATTTCCCATAGAGCCAAAATAAACTATGTTCCTTGCTGGCAGCCATGTTTTTTATTGGATCAGAACAAAATGAGCAATCTTTGTTAAGGACCTTTAGTTCATCATTCTTGTCAAGTTTGGTTGAATTTGCTTCTGCTGTTTCAGAGCAGAAGAAGAAAATGTGAATTTTCCCATAGGGTCCATGCTAAACCTAAGTTCTGCAGTGGCGGCCATGTTTTTTATCGGATCGGAATGAAATGAGCAATCTTTGTAAAGGACCTTCCATACAACATTCCTGTAAAGTTTGGTTGAATTTGCTTCAGTAGTTTCAGAGGAGAAGATGAAAATGTGAATTTCCCATAGGGCCAATGTTAAACTATCTTTCATGCTGGCGGCCAAGTTTTTTCTGGGATTGGAACGAAATGAGCAATCTTTGTTAAGGACCTTTAGTTCATCATTCCTGTAAAGTTTGGTTGAATTTGCTTCAGCAGTTTCAGAAGAGAAGAAGAAAATGTGAATTTTCCCATAGGGTCCAATGTTAAACCTAAGTTCCGCGCTGGCGGCCATGTTTTTTATCGGATCGGAACGAAATGAGCAATCTTTGTAAAGGACCTTCCATACATCATTCCTGTTAAGTTTGGTTGAATTTGCTTCAGTGGTTTCAGAGGAGAAGATGAATATGTGAAAAGTTAACAGACGACGGACGGACGGACGACGGACGACGGACGCCAAGTGATGGCAATAGCTCACACTGACCCTTCGGGTCAGGTGAGCTAAAAAGGGACCAAAAAGGACGAAATTGGGTGTTTTCACATATTTCGCTGTAGAATATTTATTATCTATCGGATTTTGATGAGGTTTCTTTCAGTGTGTTTCTAATTAAATTTACTATCAAAGCTATGCAACGGATTTCACATGGCATGTACCTTTCACGGGATAAATGGGTCCCAAGAGGGGAAAATTTAAAGAAAAAGGATTTTTAATCCCATTTCAATGCAGTTTTTTGCAACGGACTCCTAACGAAAAATTAATAGAGTGCTGCTACGTCAGATATTTGATAGCTTGCTTCCTTTCCGAGCTGTGAGGGGTCAAACTTTGCCAAAATTGCAAACATGCAGATTACCTAAAATGTAATTTTTCATCAGATTTCGATGGGATTTTTATCTTTTGATTCCTCTTGTTGTAAGCATTTAGTAGTTTTCCAACATATTTGGAGTAACTCTTACCGTTTCTGAGCTTTAAGGCGTCAAAGGGACCAACATTGCAATTTTTTAAAATGTGAAATCTTTTGTTTCATCAGATTTTGATGGGATTTTTGTCTTTTGATTCCTCTTATTATAAACTTTCGGTGGTATGCCAACAGATGTTGTGTAGCTCCAACCGTTTTCAAGCTACATGGGGTCATATGGGCCGAAATTGCAATTTTTCTGAACAGGTGAAATCTTTGGTTTGATATTGGATTTCAATCAGATTTTCTTCTTTGGATTCGTCTTAACATAGGGTTTTTAAGTAGTATGTGACAGATTTGACATAACTCTTACCATTTCTGAGCCAAACAGTGCCCAAATGGCAATTGTTCAAATATTTTTGCATCTGATTTCAATGGGATTTTTTTGGTTAGTAAACAGATTTTGCGTAGCTCTTACGTTTCTGTTCAGTAAGGGAAAAAAGGCCAGACTTTTTTATTTTTCCTAGTTTGTGACCAGCTGATTAATAACTTAATTCCGAAGTTACTGTGAATTTATTTTCAGCATATGCGCATTTCGACAACCCGCTATGTCTCTTCAGTGCAGACACATTGAAGTACATTAAAATTTAAATTACACTTGTTCAAATATCAGTGGTCGACATGCTGCTGTCGTATCATGCTGAGCTCTCCAAAGCCCTTAATTAAACTCTATTATTACAGCTACTTAGATAATTAAATTTGTTACAACTTTCAAAATAGCGACTTGAAACTAACAACCATGGAAAAATATATTTTCCGGTACGTTGCAGAGGTAGCAGGATACTGTCTACGAACTTAATCTTCTCCAGCGATTAAAACGATCTTGTTAAAATTGTCTAACCGAAAAATTCCTGTCAAAATGCCAGTGTTGACATAGGCGAATTACTTCCCTTTTCATGACGTCATAAAGCATGGAACACGCGTCCGAGTGCAGGGTTATTTTGCTGCCAACGATTGGAGCATTAATAATGTGTTTTATTTCACTCCATATTCTTACTGACGGACAATACAGAAAAATAACAATATCTAAGTTACACCTGCATTCGATAATTCTAAAAAATCCTACACTAGTTAATAACAATTAAGCAAAACTAGCAACACGCTAAAAGCATAAAGCTGCATGCAAAATTAGGAGATAAGCAAATAATAGCAGCAAACTAAGCAAAAATATAAAAACAGGTACACTGTTTACTGAGGGTACATACCTTACATTGTCAGTTGGTAATGGGTCTGGAGCTGGCATGTCAGTTAACTGCTAGTAGTCTCCTGTGATTTCATGTTTATCTTATATTTAGTTCTTTCAGTTTCATTTTTCACAATTGACTCAGTCCTGTTGCCAACTGAATTTTACTGTTGTTACGATTGTTTTTTGATTTATCACATTGGCTGTAGGGGGAAGGTTTGGGCAAGATAAAACTACTAGTTTAACCCCGCCGCAGCAGATTTGCACCTGTCATAAGTCAGGAAATTAATTAAGCCTTTGTGTGTCTTGTCTTTTTTCTAGTTAGTTTACTTTATGTCTAAAGGAGACTAGGATGATGTTTATTTCGCTGAACTTGATTACTCTTTATTCAGGGGCCGACTCCGACCTACCGTTGGGTGTGGGGTTTCCTCACCGTTCATTGAAGATCTTATGGTGGCTTTGAGTTGTTATTACTCCCCTTTGGGTCATTGTCTCTTTGACACATTCCCCGTTTCCCTTCTTTTTTCTACAATAAACATAACATGTATCTTACCTCGCATGAGATGCAAAGGACTCCTGCGTGCGTTCTACAGTTTCGACAGCTAGTCAATATTACATCTTTAGACAAAATAAGGGCTATTGTGAATATTGTATAAATTACATATTCATCTGTAAAAGTAATAATTCGTACCCATCAGTTTAAAATAGTTATCGATCAAAATTACAGGTACGCAATGTTATTTCCAATATGAAAATGTTTATACTACAAATTTAAATCATTCGTACGGCATTCTCGAATTCTGACTCATTCGGGTTTAATATAAAAAATCCTATTTAACGAGTATTACACCTATTTACACAAAAATATAGAACTGTTACTCGTTTCCAAAGTATATAAAAATATATTTATCTAGAGACATTTTATTCTCACTCATATTATTTAATCAATCTTACAGCGCTCGTCTCTCAACATTCAATCTCCATTCATACACTCAGATCGCTCATTCTGGATAAAATATTAATTTCGGACTATAATGTAATGTTACTGAATATAAGAAAGAAACTGACCTTCATAAATGAAATAATAACATCCAAGAATATCAATAATATATCAGATTTCACCAAACAGGACAGAAAACAAAATCACATCTTTGTCCGTCAAATTTCTACAGTGGAGTGTTTAAAAAGAAAAGAACAATAGAATAGAAGCGCCAAACTATGGGGACCAATAGAAATATAGAAAGTATGCGGTCAAATGAACCATGGAACGAATTTAGAAATCGAAATAGACAAAAACCAAAGACATAAGATTGTTTATTCCAATTAATTAATGGTCCCACAAGGGGCATACAAATTTCATACAATGATTAGCTTTCATTTCAGGTACACATACATACAAAATTGACAAAGAACACGAGAACATATAAATGTATAACGATTTTAACAAACAATATTATCAACGATCAG
>MJUU01031159.1:42820-94633 GCA_002080025.1 Modiolus philippinarum
ATATATATATATATATATATATATCTAAAACGCTAATTAATTTTCCGGACGTTTCGGCCTTACGGCCTGTTTCAGCGGAAGTTTATTAGATGTGTGACAATAGAAACGTAAACGTAATAAACGTTACAAAAAGATATGGCGGAAAGACGGAGAAAAAGGAAACAATGAAAAAGAAAATATAAATAATTAAAATAAATAAATAAATAAATGAGCAAATAAACAAAATACAGGATGTAAACAACTAAACACATAAACAAAGACAAATACATAAACACATAATAAAACAAACAGACAAAGACATAAACACATAAATATAAACAGTTGAACATATAGACCAAGACATAAACACATTAAAAAACAACACAAACAAACATGCAGTACAAGAAATAAGCACATAAAAGCAACAACAAAAAAAAAAAAAAAAAAATATATGTTTTAATTTTTTTCAATTGTTTTTTGTACTTTGTGTGCTTTGTAACCCCTATTAACTAAATGGTCTTTTAGTTCTTTAGTCCTCTTGTTGAATGTTTGGTCATATCCGACGTAGTCGGGTGGAGAGAATATAAGGGATTGCATCGACACAGTGTCTTGGATGACAACTGCTCGGTAGCAGATATGCGCGCGTATCGGTCGGTTTAATGTGTAAATCAAAGCTTATTTTTCCGTCGGCAAGTGTTGAAGTAGTGTCGAGGAATACATTTGAAATTTCCGATATGTTGGCGGTGAATTTAATCGATGGATGGTACTGTTCACTTCCGTCTATTGTTTGTTTTTTTTTCTCACAAGTACGTCGGGAATTTCTGTGTTGTTGCTTTGTTTATATATATATATATATATATATATAATCAGACAATAGACGAAAGTGAACAGTACACAAATAATACAGTTATTATTTCAGCCCCTATCCGGGCCTTTCCAAAACACAATAAAAATAAAAAATAAAATAAAACAAATAATATGTACAAAAAAGTCTAAACAAAACAATAACAGCTACGTTGTAGACGCTGGTTATCACAAATGAAATACGAGATGAATGCCCGGAGGGAGATGAAGAAAAAATTTTTGTCAGTTACTGTATATCGAAAAGTATTTAACAAAATCAATAATTGAAGACATTGTAGTGAATCCGGAAGAAATAATATCTGCAATTGGAAACTGTGTTATTTTTAAATTTTAACACAAATTTTCTGCTACTTTTAAAATTTTAATAATCTCAAAAAGTCAGGTTTTAATATTCAAGCTGGATTTAATTTTTTGCATCCAGAACCGCTCTTTTGCTTGTCGCTTTGTCTCATTCCAAGATTTATTTTGGTCAATTGCGACAACTTGCATGTCTGTCCAGCTATGTCCTATTCTGTTGAAGTGGACAGCGGTTGCCTGTGTTAATTCCTTTTTCTTTATGTGATTACGATGTAACTTAATACGGAGATTTAGTGAATGTTTTGTTTCACCAATATATTGCTGTTGACATACCACACACGTAATCATATATATCATATTTTCGGATTTACAGGACAAATTGCCGAAAATTTTGAATTTCTTGCCAGTTGCTGTGCTCTTAAATGTCGATTTTGTAAGACTGTATTTGCACAAAAGACACCGTTTGTCTGGACAGGTCTTAAATTGTCCTATTACAGGTGATTTTAGTTTAGCCTTAACGAGCATGTCCTTCAAGTTCTTGGGCCTGCGAAAAGATATTAGTGGTGGTTCTGGGAAAAGGGCTTTCATTTTAGGTGACACATGCAAGGCTGGTATGCATTCACGTGTAATACCTGACAAATTTGGAAGTTGTGGATGGAAAGTCGTAACAAATGGGATTCGAGAGTTCCTTTTCTTTTTATTTCGGTATTGTAACAACTGTTTTCGTTCTAAAGTTGAAATCTTTTCAATTGTTTTTGCACTTTGTGTGCTTTGTAACCCCTTTTAACTAAATGGTCTTTAAGTTCTCTGCTCCTATTGTTGAAAGTTTGCTCATCTGAGCATATCCGACATAGTCGGGTGGAGAGACTATATGGAATTGCGTCGATACAGTGTCTTGGATGACAACTGCTTGGTAGCAGATATGCGTGTGTATCGGTCGGTTTTGTATGCAGATCAAAGCTGATTTTTCCGTCGGCAAGCGTTGAAGTAGTGTCGAGGAATGCATTGGAAATTTCCGATATGTTGGCAGTGAATTTAATTGATGGATGATAATTGTTTATAAATTCCATAAATTCATCAAGGTGCTGTCTTGTATCTGTCCATTTCATTTCGATGTCGTCAATGAAACGGAGCCAACTATAAGGCTTGAAAGGTGCTTCCTGGAGCATACGCTTTTCTAAATCGCCCATGAATATATAAGCGTAAGATGGAGCTACTCGCTGAAAGCGACGAATAACATCGGTCATACTTCACAGTATTTTAACTCCAAATGGAATACAACATTAGATGTTTGTTCTAAAAAACTTTTAAGTCTCTTAAGAGACAATTCATTGAATCAAATTAAATTTTTCGAAAACAAAATTAACAAAACCAGTGACCTTTTAAAGAATTCATGTTCGCAAACTGAATTCTCCGTTTATTTGGGCAAATTATCACACTTTATTAATAAACATAATGCTAATTTGGAAGCAAAAAAGAGACGAAAATTTGAATGAGATATCATCAAGCATGTTTTTCCATTCTATGTACCTCTTACAAACAACCAAGAACATGAAAAAGCAGAAACAGACGTTTTAAGAGGAGAGAAATCAATAATGCAATTGAGAAATCGCCAGTTTTGAATTTATCTTCGACTCCTCTGTCTAAAGATGAAGAATCTCTGCTCTCTAAAGGACCTGGTTTCTGTCCGACACCAAGCCGACTTAATACCAACACACTCAGGGACGATATGCAATCTTTCTTCAGGCGGTTGCGATTAAAAGAATATTTTTCTGATAGAAATGGAGAAGATGAAATCTCTGAGCATTCTGATTCAGACACAGACTCAGAAGACTTTAGTATATTTAGAAAAAAGAGTACCTGGACACCCAAGTGCAGTAAGTCAAAAGCCTTGGAATCATACATCGAAGAAGAAGTGGAACGTCAACTACCACGCCAAAGACCCCCCATTTCTTATCTGTCGAAATGTGAAAAAGAAGCCCTGCACAATCTTGGAAAAAGAGAGGACATCGTCATAAAAAAGCGGATAAGGGGTCCACAGTAGTCGTTATGAACACCGACGACTACATTAGCGAAGCTAACCGCCAGCTTTCCCAACCTGCATTTTATAAAAAAAAAAATTAAAAATGATCCAACTAAGAAATACAGTGAAGAAATAACATCAGCACTGCGATCCATGCTGGATAATGAAGAATTAGATAAAGAAACATTTGATGGCCTTCTCCCTGAAAATCCTAGAGCTGGCTTATTCTACCTTTTACCAAAAATTTATAAGGAAGGGGTCCCAGGGCGCCCTATTGTAAACTGTAATGGTCATCCGACGGAAAAAATTTCCCATTTTTTGGACCTCCAGCTTCAACCCTTTGTTGAATCTCTCCATTCCTTGGTCAAAGACACTACAGATTATATAAATAAAACACCATCTGAAAATCTCCCTCCTCACACTTTACTGGGAACTTTAGATGTGGTATCTCTTTATACTAACATCCCCCATGAAGAGGGAATAAAGGCATGCCGAAAAGTTTGGGATACTAGGCCTATTAAATCACCATCAACAGATTCCTTAGTTAATCTTCTGAGTCTTGTGTTAAAACGTAACAACTTTGTTTTTAACAACGAACATTTTCTTCAAGTTAATGGGACTGCAATGGGCACGCGAGTAGCTCCATCTTACGCTAATATATTCATGGGCGATTTAGAAAAGCGTATGCTCCAGGAAGCACCTTTCAAGCCTTATAGTTGGCTCCGTTTCATTGACGACATTGAAATGATATGGACAGATACAAGACAGCACCTTGATGAATTTATGGAATTTATAAACAATTATCATCCATCAATTAAATTCACTGCCAACATATCGGAAATTTCCAATGCATTCCTCGACACTACTTCAACGCTTGCCGACGTCAGCTTTGATCTGCACACAAAACCGACCGATACACACGCACATCTGCTACCAAGCAGTTGTCATCCAAGACACTGTATCGACGCAATTCCATATAGTCTCTCCACCAGAATACGTCGGATATGCTCAGATGAGCAAACTTTCAACAATAGGAGCAGAGAACGTAAAGACCATTTAGTTAAAAGGGGTTACAAAGCACACAAAGTGCAAAAAAACAATTGAAAATGTTTCAACTTTAGAACGAAAACAGTTGTTACAATACCGAAATAAAAAGAAAAGGAACTCTCGAATCCTTCCATCCACAACTTCCAAATTTGTCAGCTATTACACGTGAATGCATGCAAGCCTTGCATGCGTCACCTAAAATGAAAGCCCTTTTCCCAGAACCTACACTAATATCTTTTCGCAGACCCAAGAACTTAAAGGACTTGCTCGTTAAGGCTAAACTAAAATCACCTGTAATAGGACAATTTAAGACCTGTCCAGACAAACGGTGTCTTTTGTGCAAATACAGTCTTACAACATCGACATTTAAGAGCACAACAACTGGCGAGAAATTCAAAACTTTCGGCAATTTGTACTGTAAATCCGAAAATGTGATATATATGATTACGTGTGCGGAATGTCAACAGCAATATATTGGTGAAACAAAAAATTCACTAAATCTCCGTATTAATTTACATCGTAATCACATAAAGAAAAAGGAATTAACACAGGCAACCGCTGTCCACTTCAACAGAATAGGACATAGCTGGACAGACATGCAAATTGTCGCAATTGACCAAAATAAATCTTGGAATGAGACAAGAGCGGTTCTGGATGCAAATAATTAAATCCAGCTTGAATATTAAAACCTGACTTTTTGAGATTATTTTAAAAGCAGCAGAAAATTTGTGTTAAAATTTAAAAATAACACAGTTTCCAATTGCAGATATTATTTCTTCCGGATTCACTACAATGTCTTCAATTATTGATTATGTAAAATACTTTTCGATATACAGTAACTGACAAAAATTTTTTCTTCATCTCCCTCCGGGCATTCATCTCGTATTACATTTGTGATAACCAGCGTCTACAATGTAGTTGTTATTGTTTTGTTTAGACTTTTTTGTACATAGTTTTTGTTTGATTTGATTTTTTATTTTTATTGTGTTTTGAAAAAGGCCATGGTTCACTTTCGTCTATTGTCTGATTATATTCTTCTCACAAAGTGTGTATCCTGTCGGATCCAGTACGTCGGGAATTTTGGTCTTGTTGCTTTGTTTATAGATGTTTATATAACAGTCAACCATGTTGGCGTCTAATCTCAAGACACTCTTGGAGATTCCCCGTGCGAGAGATGTATGCTCTCTACATTTTTCAGTTATGGTGTACTTGTGTGTGAGAGAATTTCTCATATGGATATACTATTGATACTTTCAAATTTTGGCATTTATTTTATAAATATCGAAATGTAATCCAGACCACCTGTTTTTAAGTGCCCACATCTCACTATTTTATAACGCCAAGTTTTCTTACATTCGACTTGATGAGTGCCCTGTGTTTGTCTATATGTTGTAGTTGTCCACTAGCTTAAGACACTAGTGCATTTGTCGGGCAAAGGATGACAGTGATTGTAAGAGCACTTTGTCAGTTTAATTGATGTTTGTTGACAATCCCGCACCCATGACCAAGAAAGACATGGATGTAGCGTTGCTCGACAATTAGCAAAGAATTCCGCTTAAACCGGTGCTAGGGGCCGTCTTGAACTTACTATGAGGTATGAGCAAACCTCATTGTTGAAGGCCTCATGGTGACTTCAAGATGAAGAACAACAATAAAAGCGTTGTTCCTTTGCTTGTTTTTTACCATGTATTTGTAGAGACTTTGTCTCATGTGCATTTACTCCATATCCTTTTATTCACCATCCAAGAGGGTCCAGAACATCAGAATTCACATTTAAAAAAATCCAAATAAATTTTGACATACGTCATCTGTCGAAGTAAGTACGTCGGTAAAATATACATAATCAAAACTCAATTAATTACAATCTGTAATTAATAAATATAGATATATTAACATAAAATAAAATAAACTAAACTAACTAGTTCTTTCAGTTTCATTTTTCACAGTTGACTCAGTCCTGTTGCCAACTGAATTTTAATGTTGTTACGATCGTTTTTTTTATTTATCACATTGGCTATAGGGGGAAGGTTTGGGCCCTATAAAACTAGTTTAACCCCGCCGCAGCAGGTTTGCGCCTGTCCTAAGTCAGGAAATTTATTAAGCCTTTGTGTGTCTTGTCTGTTTTCTAGTTAGTTCACTTTATGTCTATCGGAGTCTAGGAAGATGCTTATTTCGCTGAACTTGATTACTCTTTTATTTAGGGGCCAACTCCGACCTACCGTTGGATGTGGGGTTTCCTCACCGTTCATTGAAGATCTTATGGTGGCTTTGAGTTGTTATTGCTCCCCTTAGGGTCGTTGTCTCTTTGACACATTCCCCGTTTCCCTTCTTTTTCTTAATAATACACTCTTAAAATAATAAAGCTGAAAATATGCAGGTACACAGTAACGTAACACAAGGAAGTATTAATTAAAGCAAAATGGGTAGTTTTGTTGAAAACAAAACTGTTGATTCTTAAATATCTTTTCATCAGATGATAATGGAATACAGTCTTTAGAGGAAGACATATCTAAAATACATGATATCAAACAAATAATAGCGGCAGTTATGAAACGTGTTAAAAAGGAACGAAAAAGAAATAAAAGGAATTAAAGACATTATAATGAACTCGATAGAAACGTAGAGGGCATGGGAACTATATTTGACTCAGTGGTAAGTCATTGCGCTAATAACAAAAAGAATAAAGAGTCTTTACGCGATACCATGAAAGCAGCGTAAATGAAAACAGAGAGCCAGATTAGCACAGAAACAGTACCTCAACTGTGAGATAAAATAACATACATTACATGCAGAAGCATGAAAAACAATTAAATAATTTTGTTCTTGGCATTACTTCGAGCGAATTGTAAAGTGCCAGGCTAAGGATCAAGAGTTTCTAAATCACAAATTTAATGTTTTTGCAATTCTGCAGACAGCAGCAACTTTGTCTATGGTAGCGTTACAAAATAAACAGTTTGTTACTGGTAGCGAGACAAAATTAACTGTTGGTAGCAAAGTATAATCACCGGTTGCGAGACAAAATTAACTGTTGGTAGCAAAGTATAATTACCGGTAGCGAGACAAAATTAACTGTTGGTAGCATAGTATAATCATCGGTAGCATGATCTAAGTCACTCGGTTGTCTTGTATGTAGAGACAACAACGACAGTAGAATACCACAGGAACAAAGAATGTGGTCATTACAAAAATTAACGTCCTGAGATATGACATAACAGAAAAAATAAACACAAAACAATGACATGAGACAGCCACGGGGCATGGAATTAAAAACACGACTTAGTATTTAAAGTGTGAACTCCCATGAAAATCGAAAGTGACACCAGGTGCTCCGGAGGGGTCAGCATGCCCTGCCCCCTAGTGGCATCCGTCACATTCTTACCGAGTCAAATCCGGTGTCAAGCCCAAACCGGTTTGTCAAATCTGTGAAGACGTGAAATAGTATTTCAATATTATTGCAAAAGAGAAGCGAATAAATATTCTTTGAAACTATTTAACATATATAACAACTTATCAAGAAAACAGATTTGAAATATGGCAGTATTCTGTCAACAAAATGTTTATACAGTGAAATTCAACTGGGACACGGGCTTATTGGGACCGAACCCTAACAAGTAAGTGAGAACCGAACCGTCAATCCAAAAGTGAACAATCCAAGGACAATGACAACACCAGAAACAAAAAAAGGGGGGAAAACAGAGACACAACATGGGTACGGCACAGAAAAGAACAATGAAGACACACACACAAAGATGAATAACACGGACCCAATAAAAAGCCATGGGTGAGATCAGGTGCACCGGTAGAGTAAGCATCTCCTGCTTCTTATAAGACACACGTCGTGTTGAACATGTCAAATCCGGTAGTAAAGTCAAATCCGGTAGAGGACTTTAAAGGGAAAGATCTGTTGTCATCTGGGAAACAGATATCCCATAGCGGTCCACAAGATGGTGATGTCGACCGTAAAACTTCTGGAGGGATGACTTCAAGTTTTGGGTAGCATACCCTTGTTGAAGTTGCCTATTCGTGAGCAACCGGGCTCTATCAAGGAAGTCACTGTATCTAACATAGGCTCTTGAATAGCAAATGAGCTGCATGGGAGATGTAAACTCCATATGCCGGCGCTGTTGGGATGTTGCTACAAAGAAAAGGGAATTTTACTATTGGAAAGGTGAAGTCATCGCGTTTGTCGTAGAGCTTAGTTTGAAGTCTACCTCTGTTGTGAATTTCAAGGTGAAGGTCAAGGAACGAGGCTGATGTAGAAGTGTCTGTGGTATCCTTAATTTCGAGCTCTTTTGGATAGATCAAATGAAGAAAATCACCAAAGCGAAGGATGAGATGAGATGAGACCCTATTTACATTATAGTCCCTAACGGAAGAATGTAAAAAAGAGAGGGACAAGAAAGGAAATGGGCAAATAATAGCAAGTTCATTCATACTGCCGTATACACACGATAATAAATAACTCAATACCGAAGTTACAGTGAATTTAGATTCTGCAATATGGGCATTTCGACAACTTATGTCTCTTCAGTGCAGATAAAGTCTAAACGTATGGAAGACCTCAAAGGTCAAAGATGTTTAAAAACTGATAGAGAACAAATTACCAATATGATCTAAATGTAACGGCAAAATCAGCTAAGGACAGAGCTTTGCATGAGGAGATACTCCCTAGTTTTCAACACAATTTACAAAAAATTAGATATTGTAAGGTTCCAAATAGAATCAGCTTTCGGGTCATCACCGCAGTACTGACTACTGGGCTGGTGAATACCCTCGGGGACTAACAGTCCACCTGCAGAGGCATTGACCCAGTGATAACAAATAACTCAATACCGAAGGTATAGTGAATTTAGATTCTGCATATGCGAATTTCGACAACTTATGTCTCTTCATAGCAGATAAACTCTAAACGTATGGAAGACCTTAAAGTCAAAGATGTTTTTTAAACTGATAGAGAACAAATTACCAATATGATCTAAATGTAAAGCCAAAATCAGCTAAGGACAGAGCTTCGCATGAGGGAGATACTCCTTAGTTTTCAAACACAATTTTCAAAAAAATAGATATTGTAAGGTTCCAAATAGAATCGGCTTTTGGGTCAGCACCGAAGTACTGACTACTGGGCTGGTGAATACCCTCGGGGACTAACAGTCCACCAGCAGAGGCATCGACCCAGTGGTAACAAATAACTCAATACCGAAGTTACAGTGAATTTAGATTCTGCATATGCGCATTTCGACAACGTATGTCTCTTCAGTGCAGATAAAATGTAAACGTAATTTATGAAACGTAACATATTTCACTCATTACACAATAAAGTGTGGTGAACGCGAACAAAAAATAACAAATGAAGATGTGTGTGAGCGATGTAAATTAATGGAAGCAAAATAAAAAAAATCTTTCATATAACAAAAATTTAATAATCCTACTGCCCTTAACCTTATATTATCCGTAACCTGTAACACCATTAACTGCAGAGTTTCATTAGGAAAAGTTCGCCCTCGAACTAAAAATAAAGGGAATTCTTTCCTAATCAGGAAAACCTACCTTCACTTTCTTAAAAAGAAAATCTACTCCTCCTGTCCAGTAGAAGCTGTCCAAATGCCGCAAAACTCCAGTATTGTGCAATCTGAGGGTTCCTCTTTGATAATGGTAGAAGTTCTTATTGATAAGAGACGGCTCCGATATCTTGTGGTGGCGTCTCTTATCAATGAGTTGAACTTTTCTTGCAGGGTAGTAGCCACAGGATTAGCCATGTACCTTGATGGTACACTTAGGAAAAACGACATTGGATCATGTCCTAGATGGTCATAACTATTGGTTGTTGATGGAATGTCTAGAATTATCAACTTGCACTGGTTGTTGTGGCGTAGACAGTTGATTTAGTAGAAGGGTTGTCAATTAGTTACTGGTATATTATATCAATTGTCTTAAGCTAAAAAGAAAAAAAATAACAATTTTTGAGAATAACTATGTACCAGAATTGTTGGAAAAATATAAAAAAATAACAATTCTGGAATAAATTTTTGTTCCAGAGTTGTTAACAATTTTGGTATACCAGAATTGCGATCGTCAATTACAGGAGATTCATAAAGTTGAGCTGGTAAATGACACAATAAATTACTGTGGAGGTTGGAAAAGCCATCTCAACTGAAACAGGAGCGTCCGGAGTGAAACATGGTTGGCGCACCAGGATCTTTTTTCTTTATCTCACTATCTAGATACTTCGAGGACAAAACATCTGATGGCACTACTACCAGAGAAGGCCTTGGTGTAGCCTGAGATGTCGTAGAGGCTATTGTGTTCTTCACTCAGTCTTCAGTGGTGATGGTGTCCTGTCTATTCTTAAGGTTAAAGAGGACACCATGCGCAGAAAAAATAACCATTTAAATTTCTTTGTTTTTGGATATATTGTAGTACTATAGTAGTTAGTTGTTGCGTAAAATTTTCAAACCCCCGTACCAGGCCTTTTCTCGAGATGTATAGGGCGAGAGTAATCTGCCCCTTGGTGTTAATGGGTATTAACAACAAGGATATAGTAGGGCCGACTGTAATGTGCATGTTGGTAGTCACCAATGGTATAAGCTGTGACTATTGAATATGTGATAACATAGAATAAACTTCGATCTTGCCACTTCGTAGCTTCAAAGTTACTACAATACTCCCTTAACTTGAAATTTTTTAGGCCTTTTCATGCTCTCGCCGGACCATATTTTATGCCATGAAAAAATTGTGTCATTTAAAATTTGATTTTTTTCAATGAACATATTATATGAAATCACAACAATAATATATTAAGAAATCGGTATAGCAAACCAGGCTTTTAAGAGACCCACAAGCATTCAAAGTTGACAACATTGCCCTCCTCCCCTAAAAAATTTGCCGTCAAAAGTAAAAAAAAAAACGGAAGTGATGTCATCGGCAGTGCTTGTAGAACAAAAACCAAACTACCATAGTCATATGAGTTTATACGGTCTTCATTTGACTAGAACAGGAAGTTGTAGGTTGCACATACCAAATCGGAAGTGAATACTTTCTTGCCTACTGTTAAACATAAATACAAAAAAGGCTGTCATTTACAAATTCTTATTTTGTGATATATTGTATGATAATTCGACACGTGCCCCCGGAGTCCTTTAGAGAGAAAAGGAGCGCGCATTAGGTACCGGAAGTAGTGTATATTTCCTGTTGGCCACCATTTTGGCCGGGAGTGATCTAATATGCTGTATATAGGGATATTTTGGATAACGTTGACTATATGAAGGAGTTGATATTTCTCATATTTTCTTGTTGCAAACTTCTTGGGATATCAGCAGTGGCTTGTTCTGGGAGTATTTCTATCATTTCTGCGTTAATTGTTTGAAAGGAGAGATAGCTTTTATTTTTCTAGGGTGATTGCCCTTTCCCCACAATTTCCGTGTTTTATTATATCATTATTTTCTCTTTTCTTATTCCTTTGTATGCATTATTTACTTTTTCACAATTATCTCTCTATTTTTTAAAAAAAATTTACAGTTACTTTCCTCTCTTTTGCCCTTTTACTGTGTTATTTTATTTTTTTCTTTTCTCACCTTATTTCAATATTACCTCCATTTTTCCTCCCATTCGGAGCAATTTGAAATTTCCCGCAATTTTTCTGTTGCCATTTTGATATTTTTAAAGACCTAAACTTGTTTCTACACATGATGAGTAACGTATCATTTTCTGTTCCCATAGCAACGGTCGCCATTTATATATTTTAACACCAAAACTTGCTTCTACACATGCTAAGTAACCCTCCTGTCAAATTTCATTCCATTCTGAGCATTTTAAAATTTTCCCGCCATTTTTATGGTTTGATCACGTGACAGCCGTCCTCAATAACCTTAAGACATCAGCAAAATAATCCATAGACTGCTGTAGGTCTTCCTCTGAAAATGTCAAAATAGGTGACAAAGGAGGCCGACCAAAAGTTCTGGAAAGACAACATAAGCAAGGAATTTAATGAATACAGGGGTTAATAACTCTCCTCCATGTGTTGGTCCCCATCATGCTGCATCAATATTTGGCTTTTGTTGAGACTGGTAACTCCACCAAGAATACCTGCAGAAAATCCTTTGAACATGCACCTTCTTTACGCGTTTCTCGAGCTGCTTGCTGTTGGGAAACCTCTTGCCGCAATCACGGCACTGGTAAAGCCATACTTTATCCATAATCTGGAATACTAGTATACAGAATGTTACCTTTTCTACTGCCAGTTACTCATTAATGAAACAACGACAGTAGAATACCGAATGAACAAATCAAAAGAAAACACAAATCAAATGAACAAAATAAGCAAATTATGTGTTTTGTCCGTTTTCATCTTAGTGTTATAAGTAATGGAGAACCGAACCGTCAGTCTAAAACGAACAATCCAAGGACAATGGTAACATCGGAAAAACAAAGAAACAAAGACACAATACGAGCACTTCACAGAAAAGAAAACTGAAGACACACACACACACACACACACACACACACACACACACACACACAAAGATCAACAACACGGACACAATAAAAAACCATGGGTGAGATCAGGTGCACCGGAAGAGTCAGTCAATGGTCCCATGACTGCTAAAGCTACCGTAGAGAAAGTATAAGTTTCTCTGGAAACAAGACAAGACGATCCCGCATCCATGGATCAAAGGAAAAAAGACATGGATTTGTGTTTTTCCTGTGTAGTTTCCTTGCAGATCGTGACATGTAATTATAATTTTAAGCCATTGTAGGTGTTTCCTGTTGTCCCCTTTATTTCATGGATGTTACGTTGCTCAGCAATTAGCAATGAATTCCGCTCAAACCGGTGCTAGGGACGTCTTGAGCTTGCTATGAGGTGTGAGTAATGCTCGTTGTTGAAGGCCTCATGGTGACTTCAAGATGAAGAACAACAATAAAAGCTTTGTTCCATTGCTTGGTTTTACCATGTATTTGTAGAGAGTTTGTCTCATTTGCATTTACGCCATATCCCTTCATTGGTAATTTTAGACTGGAGTTTGTCTCTCCTGCAGTTTGGAGTCCGTAAAAAAAAATTCCCCGTGAGAGAGATGTATGATCTATAAACATTTCAGTTATGGTGTACTTGTTCTTGAAAGAATTTCTCATATGGACGCACTATCATTCTTTCAAATTTTGTCTTTTGAAATTTTTTGTAATTGTAATTTTATAATTGTTTTTTCTGACCACCTGTTTATTGTGCCCACGTCTCATGATTTTATTATGCCAAGTGTTCTTATAATTGCCTCGATTAGTGTCCTGTGGGTGTTTTTAAATGTTGATATCGTCTTCTACTAGCCTTTTGTCTGGCAATGGATGAAAGCGATTGTAAAAAGACTTTGCCAGTTACATTAATGCTTATTGACGATCCCGCATCCATGGATCAAAGGAAAAAAACATGGATGTAGCGTTGCTCAGCAATTAGCAATTAATTCCGCTCAAACCGGTGCTAGGGGCCGTCTTGAGATTGCTATGAGGTATGAGTAATGCTCATTGTTGAAGGCGTCATGGTGACTTCAAGATGAAGAACAACAATAAAAGCGTTGTTCCATTGCTTGGTTTTACCATGTGTTTGTGGAGATTTTGTCTCATTAGCACTTGCTCTATATCCCTTCTTTGTTAATAAATGATTCTTGAATTTTATTACAGATTGTTTCTTCCATTATTTTTTGCCTTTACTGTAAATAATCTTTGAATACAGCAAATGCCCTCGTTTTATTGAAACAACGGCAGTAGAATGCCGAAGGAACAAAGGAGAGGTGAAGTCCAAAGACATGGCCAAATCGAGGACGCAGAAAAGTGTTGTCTTTTTACATCGTGAAAGAAGGTCAATGCATCATCAAAGTATCATTGATCCTTAATGGGTATTCACTGGTTATATGTCATAAGAGAAAATCCTAAATTAACTATGTTTCTTCAGTGCAATATATACTACATTACCGCATACACTCATCAAAGAGAAATTTTCGTATTTGATAAAATGGTCCTTGAAAAAATCAGGATGTATTTACATTTGTTGCAATACATTTAAATCGTTTTTCAGTGACGACAAACATGTCAAATATACCAAATGGACTTGTCAGGATATGATAAAAGCATTAAAGTTTCTTCTTGATAATATTTTTGTTCGTTTCGATGATACAGTCTATTGGCAAAAAATAGGTATTCCTTTGGCTACCAACTGTGCACCTCTCATAGCAGATTTATTTCTTTATTGCTACGAGTTACAATTCATGGCAATAATTCAAAAAGACCCTTGTAAACAGCATTTAGTGAATAAATTTAACAATACATATAGACATTTGGACTATATTTTGGCTTTAAATAGACATGCATTTTCTACATTTAGAGATGAAATTTATCCCGCAGAACTTACTTTAAATAAATCCAACAACTGCAGTGATCATACTCCTTTTCTTGATCTTGATATATCAATAAATCAAGGAAAGTTAAACACTAAAGTTTATGATAAAAGGGATTATTTCTCCACCCCTATAGTCAATTTTCCCGATCTCGACGGCGATGTTCCATTAGCCCCTTCTTACGGGGTCTACATTTCACAACTTGTTCGATATGCACGAGTGTGTAGTGAAGTTTCTGACTTCAACGACCGAAATCATTGTGTAACTGAAAAACTTCTGCATCAAGTGTTTAGATATCATAAACTGATAAAAATATTCTCTAAATTTTATTATAGATACATTGACTTATTAAAAAAATTTGGTTCTACATACAGGGCTCTTATACAACAGGGCATTTCACATCCAAACTTCTATGGAAATATCATTTACAAAGCGCATAAATTCAAAAATTGTCCTTCCAAACTTATTAATCCTTTGAACAAACTTATTCATGAAGGATATAAATACAGCATTTTTGTTTAATCTTTACTTCTGGTTTTTGTTAGCAAACAAATTGATCATCTTCTCAATTTTTTACACCATAACTAAATTTAAACAATTTTTCATATTGACAGCGTTTGGCATTGCAGAATATCATGTTCTTTCATAATTGATGATATTGTATTACGAATATGAAAAAGAAAGGAAATGGGGTAAATGTCAAGGAGACAACATCCCATATCCAGGTTAAAACGACCAAAAACAAAACATCGAGGGGTCACCATATGGTCTTCAACACAGTGAGGGACCTCACACCATGTAGTAAGCCCCAAATGGCCACGAAAAGGTAAAAAAGTGAATAAATCAATGGAAGCAAACCACATCCAATAACCCAAATATCAAGAAACTAAAATTTTATAAGAAGACGAGGACAAGCCTATGACCAACATATTCCTGACTTTGGACAGGCGCGAAAATTGCGGTGGGGTTAAACTCGTTTTTCTTGGATCCAAACCCTCCCCCTATACTTATAAATTTATTTGGAAGTATTTCAATTAAAGGTTCATATGTAAGAAGGATTGATATCATAGTTATGTCCTTAACTAGCTGTCAGTAACTGCGAGCATTTGTCCGGACAGTATCCGTGAGTATTGACTTGATGTTTTATGTACTTCATTGTAAGGGTACTTGTCTTGATACGTTAAACATTTTTCTAATTTGATTTTACTGTGAATCTTTTTGTGTATTTATTTTTTTTGCCATTCACCACACATAGGGGGAAGGTTTGGATCCAAAAAAACGAGTTTAATCTTACCGCAATTTTTGCGCCTGTCCCAAATGGTGAATGAAAGGATATGGAGTAAATGTACATGAGACAAAGTCTCTACAAATACATGGTAAAAACAAACAAAGAAACAACGCTTTTATTGTTGTTCTTCATTGTTATTCATCCAAGTCAGGAATATGTTGGTCACTGGCTTGTCCTTGTCTTCTTATAAAATTTTAGTTTCTTGATATTTGGGTTATTGGATGTGGTTTGTTTTCATTGATTTATTAAGTTTTTACCTTTTTCGGGCCATTTAGGGCTTGCTATATGGTGTGAGCTATCTCACTGTGTTGAAGACCGTACGGTGACTTCTAGATACTTTGTTTTGGGTCGTTTTAACCTGGGTATGGGATGTTGTCTCCTTGACATTTACCCCATTTTCTTTCTTTTTTCATTATAATTTGATTTAAAATGTACAGTGTGGCAAATTGTATGTACTACAGCATATGTAAAGTATAATGCTATATTCAAAAAAGATAGGATAGTGGGGGTTATAGCAGAATTACCGAACAGAGTTGTCAAGAGCCAAAGTCCATGAGACAAAAAAAAACAAAAAACAAAAAAACAAAAAAAACAAATTAGTTGGAAACAATGGAAAATTGTCGATCGTAATGGTCCTGACTTGGTACAGGCATTTTCAAAGAAATGGTTGGTTAAACCGGTTTTATGGGGCACCAAACCTCCCTTCCCATTGCGGTAGTGTCCGGTAGCAACGCAACAGCAAATTGCTATATCATATACATTGTATTAATAAATATCTTTCTAACGAGAAAGGCATATTCATATATCAATATATACATATAAAACAATCCGTCTAGTTCTGTTTGTCCTTTGTAACAATATACTAAACTTGCCCCTGGTATTCATGGCGGATTCACCTGGAGGTTGGTCCCACTTCCATTTGTTTATATTTAACATTTGACACAGCTCTGTGCAAAAATTGAAGTGAACATTGTCAGTGATCAGTATTTATTTCAAAGGTAGATGCTATTTAAAGGTCGTGGACAATTAGAAGATAAAAATATCTGTTGTGCATTGGCCACAAATTAATGTAAATAAACTAAGTAAAAATGGTAAGGTAGACCACAATTAAAAAGTGAAATTAAACCAATATACAAACTAAAAACAGGTAAAAATATCCAAAACGGGTGGAAAGAAGAGTGTGCCCGATGTTTCGGCCAGTACGGCCTTCTTCTAGGGGCAACCGGGACAGAGAAACGGAAAAAGGTGTAGAGAGTACGAGAGAAAAGTACTAAATAATGTGTAACAAAAATCACCCGCGAAAATCATGCTTAATCCAAAAAGAAAATAAAACATTTGTATTCCTCACTGTGCAATCATGTTATTTCAAATAAAGAAGTAAAATAATAAAATGGACTGTTTCTTAACATTCATGCCAAAGGGTGGAACAGACCTCAGAAAGTGGATAATTTTTTATTCAAGGAACTGTCGCTGTTTCTCATCCGCACTAGTTTGTAAAATGACAGTTACATGCATGTCCAGTATGCTGTGGTTGGATCGCCGAAAGTTCTCACCTACTGGGCAATCTTTTCCATTGGTGACGCTCTGTTTATGTTCGACAAAGCGATCACCCAATCTTCTACAAGTCTCGCCCGCATAGATAATCTTTCATCGTTTGCAACCAACAGTATACACTACGTTTTCAGTACTGCAGGTGAAACCATTTTTTAGTCTGAAGACGTTAGCCGGACAGAGCTTTTTTCACGACAGAAATAATACTTAGACTTTA
This sequence comes from Modiolus philippinarum, assembly GCA_002080025.1. Taxonomy (NCBI): domain Eukaryota; kingdom Metazoa; phylum Mollusca; class Bivalvia; order Mytilida; family Modiolidae; genus Modiolus; species Modiolus philippinarum. The sequence continues at coordinate 60,466 of MJUU01031159.1, forward strand.
ACACAGAATTTTCTAAAATTTATCATTTCAGAATAGAAATGATTTTATTTCTGAACACCAAAGAAAAATGTTTAAATGTCATTCAAGGAAAATAGACATTAATGTTCAACATTTAGCAAGTGAATTCTGCTCACCGGTGCTAGGGGCTGTCTTTAACTTACTATGAGGTAGGAGTGTTTGTTCTTTGTTGAAGGCCTCATGGTGACTTCAAGACAACGGCAGTAGAATACCGAAGGAACAAAGCACAAGATTACACAAATCAAAGTCCAGAGACAAGGCAAAAGCAAGAACACCAAAAGACGGGAGACCAAAGACACCACATGCCCACAAAACACACGAACGTTACATATACAACACAAAAAACTAAAGCACTAACAGTGTGAACTCTCAATAAACAAGAGTGACATCAGGTGCCCCGGAAGGGTAAGCATGTCCTGCTCTGTGCACAGCACCCGTCACACTGACAGTGTCACTGTCAGATGAAGAACATCAATGAAAGCGTTGTTCCATTTGCTTAATTTACAGTGATTTTGTCACATGTACATTTAATCCATATCCCTTTATTTGTTATTTCATCCATTATATTTTGTAAAAGATCCAAACAACTGAAAACCCTTCGGTATGCACCTGGATTCTCAGATAAAAGATACTGATCACCAGGTATTTTTTGTAATTGTTTTATTTTTTAGAACAATAAATGGACATAAAAAGACAACTCACAGATAGTTACATATACAACACAAATACAAGACAACAAATATAAAGTTACATAAGGAATAGCGACAATTGATATTAATTTAATAAACTTAAAAAAAAAAGAAAGATAAAATATATATATGTAATATTAATAATAATGACGTATTAACCACTGAGTACTGCTTCCAAAAATTCCCATTTTTCTTTACGAAAACTCTTCATATAGTTTGTAGATAATTTTTCAATAACAACAGAAAATTTTAAAAATTGAAGCCCCCCCCCCCCTCGAAAAGATAGATACGTACCCTTGCATCTGCACATATAAATATAATATTTTAATATAAGACAAATATTATTTAACATGGCATTTTGAGGATTTTCATCTTGAAATCCTAAAATGACAATCTGTGCATTTGCAGAAAAAATCAATCCCTACAGTTTTCAATAAATTCTCCACAGACATCCATAAGTTTTTAACTACATTGCATTCCCAAAAGACATGAGTTAGTGTTTCCTTTGTTTCAAAACAAAAGGAGCACAGCTCAGTCTCTTTCAGATTGCACTTGTACAAAAAGGAATTTGTTGAAAGAATTCCATGTAATAATTTAAACTTGAGAGCCTGTAGCTTTGCATCTTTTGTTACTGAAAAAGGAATTTGAAACACATAATTCCAACATTCTTGGTCCTTTAAATGTTATTCATTTTCCCTGAATATTTATGGAATTTTCTTTGATATTCTAAATATATAATGAATAAAAATACTTACATAATTTAGATTCATCCTTAATTTTTTGTATAAATTTACATTTAACCTCGTCAATTTTTCCTCCCTCTAAAATTATTTTCTTCCAAATACTTGGGATAGCAGTTAATACACTGTTATACTGCATAAAATTATTCTGAAGATGAAATTTAATTTTCAATTCCTCCCATGTGTACAATATGTTATCTTCTGCTACATGTACAATATCATTAATGAAAAATATGTTATTTTCACACGATGAAGGGTAAAAAACACATTTCCATTGATTTTTAAATTGTTGTTTAGACATATGGGTTGACTCAGGATATCAACAGCCTCTGTACAATTAACATGTTGTTTAAGTTTAGAAAAGTTTACAAGAATATCCCTCCAGAAAGGATTTAATTTTCTTGCCAGGATATCTAATCCTTCCTTATTATAATATAATATCTTATCACCACCCCATTTTTGGATCTGTCCCAACAGTAAATTTTTCCATTGAGAGAAATTAAGAGGATCAAGACGTTTATGGAGCCACGCCAATTTTAACGCATAGCAAAACGATTCTATATGTGGCATCTTCAAGCCTCCATTCTCACATGTGGAGATCACCAGGGTTATTTTTGCATTTGTAGGCATTTCCCCTGTATAGTTACATAAAATGTGATGGAAACATTGAGAATGCAATCATTAGCTAGACTAAAATTATCCTTTTATCCATTTGAATTTTTTGAATTGTTTTTAAAATATTTCTGAACTACGGGGTAAAACAAAAGGTGGAGAAGTCGAGTCTCAAATCTCGCAAAATGCTTAAAGGTAAAGTCAATATAAAAGTACACATTGATGAGTGCCCCTTGTTTGTCTTTATGTTGTAATAGTCCACTAGCTTGACACACCAGTACTGTTGTCGGGCAACGATTGATTTTAAGAGCACTTTGCCAGTTTAATTTGTTGTTGACGATCCCGCATGAACATGAAGATGCCTTTAACTTTTACATCGAGTATCGGCCCGGCAAGAAGAACAGCTATGCAGATGGACTAGCCGTATACCTGACACAGATTCCATCACTAGAGAGATCATCTCCACAGATTCTGTTCAGGCCATCTGCAACTCTGCACTTCCAAAAGCATATGTGGAAATCTAGCAGTCACTCCAGACGCAGTACCATCCAGTGATGATGAGGACGACCATAAAGAAGATTACATCATCAATTGGGCACAAATTCAAGCTATAGACCCAGAGATAGAACCCTTTGTGCGCTTTGTTCAACAAGAGAAGAAACCATCTCCTGCAGAGGTTGGATTTACACCACTTTTGAGACAGTTCCAACATCTTAGACTTAAAGATGGTGTACTCTACAGAGAGGTTACAATAGGTGATGACAGGAAGGAACAACTGGTACTGCCATCTGCACATGTACAGATAGTCCAGGAATCCTTACATGATGATATGGGACATCCTGGAAAGGAACGCACCCTTTCACTGCTGCGCGACAGATTACTGGCCTGGCATGGACAGGGCAGTGGAAGAGTGGATATCTCAATGCAGCAGATGTATCAACAGGAAGACGCCAGCTACCAGTCAGCGACTCCATTGGTTAGTATTACCACCAGATTTCCATTGGAGTTGGTCTGTATGGATTTCCTGACGCTTGAGCAATCCAAAAGAGGGTACTATAAAACTATAAAAACTATAAACTATAAACTATAACCATTACTTTCAGCTTTTATACATCTTTTTGTTTATGGTTAATTTGATCAGTTAATTTGATTGTTAATTAAATCTACATTAATCAATTTATTTGCTCTGCTTTGTGTTAGGCTTTCAATAGAATCGGACGAGTTGAAAATTAAATCATCGGGTGTGTATGTCGAGAATCCATTTGCGTGTTTGTCATGCCATTATGTTCAACGATTAAGTTTATTCTCATGTCAAATAAAATTGTTTAACTAATGTACTGTTGTAATTAGTGCCTACGTACTACATTTTATTATTAAAATTATACCTCCATTACTTTCAGCTTTTATACATCTTTTTGTTTATGGTTTGATCAGCACTGAAGAGACATAAGTTGTCGAAATGGCCATCTGCAGAAACTCAATTTACAGTATCTTCTGTATTAATTATTTGCAAGTAAACCCCTTCCCTCAAAAAAAAAAAAAAAAAAAAAAAAAAAAAAAAAAAAAAAAGCACATCAATCTTTTAGTTCTATTACACTCATGAATTGAAGATATCTTTAATTTCTTTATAAACACACAAGAAATATAACTTACCCATAACTTGCTCCCTCTAGAATTTATATCCTTCTTACTAAAATAACTCATACTTTAAAAATAAACCTAACAACTTTGAATATGCAATGGAAATGTAGAAAAAAAATGACTAGCTGGACATTTGTTTGCAGTTAAACTTTCTTCAACAGTGGCGGAACCAGACTTTCTGCTAAGTGGGGGTCCGACCGATAATTTTTTTATAAGAGGGGGCCCGGAACCCAATTTTCGGAAAAACCTCTAGGAATTATAAATATTATCCAACCTGGGGGGGGCTACCCTATCCCCTAAATCCGCCACTGCTCAAATGATGTTTGAAATAAAAGATCAAACATATAAAAAAAATGCAAAAAATGGACATCTATAAACATAGAAAGGATATGGAGTAAATGTACATGAGACCAAAATCTCTACAAACACGTGGTAAAAACAAGCAATGGAACAACTGTATTATTGTTGTTCTTCGTCTTGAAGGCACCATGAGGTCTTCAACAATGAACTCATACCTAATAGTAAGCTCAAGAAGGCCCCTAGCACCTATTTGAGTGGAATGCATTGCTAATTGTCGAGCAACGATCCATCCATGCTGTTCATCACCCATGAATGCGGGCTTCTTATCAACAAAATTAAAATTAATATACTGCTTGTATAACAATTCAGATATTCAGATTTTGCTCTATATTGAAGATCATGTAGATTTTGATATGCTGTACATTACCTCTGTTTCTTAAAGTATATACAAAAGTAACAAAAAATATATACGAAAACGAGCAATATAACTCTAAGATGAGTCAACAGATTTTCTTTTAGTTACACCTTATTTTGCTGATTATTTTACACGTGTTTATTTTTTTAGTTGCAAGGAAAACAACAGTTTACCCCATGTTATATTCAATCAAACAGGCATGGCATGTTTGTGTGAAAGCAACTATGCGTATTGTTAGTATAGAACAGACATTGTCACTCTCTGATTTTGTAGAGTTATTCTATCATATATCCAGGTAAGCGAAAAGTTGAAAGAACTAGTTATAAAAAAATAAAAAACGTTTATTACTATGTTATATGTTGAAATGAAATGTAAAAAAGTTAAATTCCTTTTTATCTAAATTACATCTAAATTTGACACTGGCATTATGTTAAATTAAAAAAAAAACAAAACAAAACAAAACGTTTTATTAATTTATTTATCCTGGCCAATAGGAAACATGAAAGGATATGAAATTGTATATCTGGGCATTGGAGATACGTCTATCTATATAGGCCTGCATTTTAATTGGAATCTGATGAGATATGTTCTACTCTGTTTCATATGGTATTTATGTTACAATTTGTACATTAGATATTATATCTAATTGACTTCATTGGATCTATACATCGGCAAACGAAAACCGAAGCAAGAACGAGAAAAGGGGAAATTCTAAAATCATAAATCCAAAATCACGGCAATCCACAGCAACACGAATTGAGACAGTATGACACAGACAAAACAAATAAACAAAAATGAACAGGAACGCCACAAAACTAAAGCACTAGCAGTGTGAACCCCTATAAAAACTGAGGTATCATCAGGTGCTCCGAAAGGGTAAGCATGATCTGCTTCACGCATAGCACCCGGCACACAGCCAGCTAGCATATAGTATTGAAAACAATCATTCTTATATATTTTATTGTCTTTGTAGAAAGTATTCCTCCTCTACTGTTGTTTGAGCACAAATGTTACGATGCTACTGGCAAATATTGACGGAAACACTTCTTCTACAAACACACATACACAGCAAGGTAGTTGCAGACCAACATAAAAATGTAAGTTTCACCTTTTTAGCATCGTATTCTGATTCTGGTTATTGTTAGATCACTTTTTGGGAAGAAACAGCTTAGATAAACTTGACTTAAATGTTAAAATTCAGTATTCGTGGTCAAGAAACACAAAAGGTGTAGTGTTAGTTGGTATATGACAATGACCGTTGCTTTTAGTTTTAGATAGGTTGGTCTTCAAGTACGACCGATTGGTCATTGTGTATGGACCTATGTAAATTTCATCTATATTAGATGGACAAAATAGTGTAAAGTAAGAGAGAACCGAACCGTCAGTCTAAACGAATAATCCAAGGACAATGGCAACATAGGATAAAAAAAGAAAAAAAGACATAGAATGAGTACAGCACAGACAAGACACACACATACATACATAGATGAACAACACGGACCTAATAAAAAATCATGGGTGAGATCATGTGAACCGATAAAGTAAGTATCTTCTGCTTCCAATAAGACACATGTCAACTCCGGTTAAAGTCAAATTCCGGTAGAAAACAAAAACTTTCGCTGTAAAGAGAAAGATCTGTTGTCATCATGAAAACAGATATCCCATAGCGGTCTACAAGATCGCGATGTCTACCGTAAAAATTCTGAAGTTATGGCTTCAAGTTATGGGTAACATAACCTTACTTCAGTAGCCTATTTGTATGCAAGGTAGCCATTTGATCAACCACAGGCCCTAATAAGCCTAATATTACTGGTAGTTTTTTTTTCCCTTCATTATATATCTCAATGATATTCTACATATACCACATGCGAAGTAGAGCATACTTATCTTTCACAAGCATCTGCACTGGTGGATCCAGAGGGGAGGGGGGGGGGGTCCGGGATTGGAAACCCTTTTTCTTGAATTTTAAGTTTCGTGCAAACTGACAAAAATTATCGGTAAAAATTTGCACGGAACCCCCCTTCTCTTTAGATCCTCTTTGGACCCTCTTTTTTCAAAGGCTGAATTTGCCGGTGAGTCCTTGTGATTCCTCCAGATTTTTTAAAGTTTTTACACTGCCAGTGTTTTAGTCTTGAGGCGTTATTGTTAATTTTGTCTATTTGTTTTGTCTTTGTCAAGTCTCCGTTTGTACTACATATGAATTGTCATATTTTGATTTTATTTTATTTATTCTGTCTTTTCCCTTTTGACATATGATCATTTATAAATTACAAAATACTGAAGTCACTGTAAATTAATTTTCTGCATATGCGCATTTCGACAACTTATGTCTCATCAGTGCAGATCAAGCAAAAAATATTTGGAAGTCCATTAACCGAAAAACATGTGAAAGCTGATAGAGAACAAATAACCAAAAAGTGTGTAAATAGAAAATCCAAAATTCAGCTAAGGACAGAGCTATGCATGAGGGAGATACTCCTTAGTTTTAACAAAATTGTGTAAAATTGTAAATTTCATTTATTTGGCATTGTCAAAAAGCAAAAAGGCAGAAAAACGAAAAATAAATTATTGCACTATTAATTGTAAATTTCATTTCCCTTTTGACATATTTTACGTATGATATGGAGTAAACATGATACTCTATTGTCACCAGCTTGAGCATTCAACGCATTAGCTTGTCTTGTGATTGTCTTAATGCATTTTAGCATACAAATTATCTAGCTACACTATACTGATGACATATGCGGTAAAAGAGTCATGAAACTTACAAGTAATGGATCTATTAGACCTGCGGAAAAGAATATACCCGTATCCTTGACACATATTTAATACCAATTAATATTGGATAGCATCACCGTGTATCATCCGTACACAGGATATAGGTACCAAGACTGGTTTTCGTTCAAATTTCAATGAAATCTACCATTGGTGTACGGGGGTACCAGTGTATAGCTGCTAAGTAGCTATAAACTGGATCCACGTACACTAATGGTGACCATAATTGAAATTTAAACGAAAACCAGTCTTAGTACCTATATCCTGTGTACGAATGATACACGGTGAGCATATCAACCGAAAAAAACTTTTCAGAGATATGGGTCAAATAAGTCGAAGTCTTTTCAGTTTGAGGAAAATGTTCAATGACGGAGATTCATGATCCTAAATTTGGACGGTAGATAATTAAACAGTGGGGACATATGCTACTGTGAGGTAATACCCCGCGGTGTTGTTTAAAATAAATAAATAAAAACCAGAGGCTCTCAGGAGCCTGTATCGCTTACCTGGCTTTCAGCTGCCACAATCAAGGTAACATTATAAGTTATACAGGTGATCTTCAGTCTCTCAAACTTTCGTAGCTCTTACACCACCAATATCTTGAACTGTATTTAAAGTCTTATCATGTTTTTCTATATTTCTTTGTTGGGCTTTTCTGACAAAAAACGTTCTTGCTAAGGACTACTTTCAACACCAGTTTTGAAGTTGAGATGTCATTTTGTAAATAGCAGTCAACAAACAATTTTCAACATCGGTTTTGAAGTCGCAACATCAATATCTATTTGGAAACCAAATTTCATTAAAATCGGACAACATTGAATTTTCCCATCTTTTTTTTGGGCAGCCATTTGATACAAACAATTTTCAACACCGGTTTTGAAGTAGTGACATCAATATCCACTTGGATACCAAATTTAATTGAAATCAGATAATGTTGCATTTTTCCGCCTGTTTTGGTGGCCATTTTGAAAATGGCAGTCAACAAATGATTTTTAACATCGGTTTTGAAGTTGCGAAATCAATGCCTATTTGGAAACCAAATTTCATTGAAATCGGACAATGTTGAATTTTCCCGCCTTTTATGTCAGCCATTTTGAAAATGGCGGTCAACGAACAATTTTGAACATCAGTTTTGAAGTTGCGACATCAATACCTATTTGGAAACCTAATTTCATTGAAATCGGACAATGTTGTTTCCCGCCTTTTTTGGTGGCCAATTTGAAATGGCGGACAACGAACAATTTTCAACACCAGTTTTGAAGTAGCCACAGCATGGCAAACATTTCATCATTTTACACTGCACTGAAGAGACATAAGTTGTCGAAATGCGCATATGCAGAATTTAAATTCACTGTAACTTCGGTATTTAGTTATTATTTACACTAAACCTTCGTCTTCTATAGTTTTGGAAATAAATTATGAAAAATGAAAATTTTAAAAATTCGGTGAAAAAAGGGCAATAACTCCTACAAGGGTTTATGGATTTTCTTCAAAATTTCAGCGTGGGTAGATCTTGATATGCTGAATATTTTTGCAATTTACACTTGACCTCTATCTGTTACAATCTTTTAAATAAAAAATGCAAAATTTTTGAAAATTTTTTCGGAAAAAGGGCTATAACTCCGAGATAGGTTTTCAAATTTTCTTCAAAATTGCACGGTGGGTAGATCTCATCATGCTGATCATTTTCACTTCGTCAGATTTTTGATATCTGTAACGTTTTTTGAGTTATTACCTCAAAACTGCAATTTACCCCTATGTGCTATTTTTAGCAATGGCGGCCATGTTGTTTGACCAGCGGACTAATCGAACACAACCCTGGTGATGATTCAAGTCGAGTTTGGTTACATTTGGCCCAGCGGTTTCAGAGGAGAAGATTTTTGAAATTGTTGACGGACAGACAGACGACGGACGCATAGTGATGGCAAAAGCTCACATTGCCTTTTAGGCCAGGTGAGCTAAAACATACAGTTTTCAACACCTATATATTGTCGATCAGTTCAAAAATAGATTTAGATCAATTAAAAGATATTTAATTGTAATAAATAGAAAAATAAAATACTACGCAGTTTGACATAAACTATGACTGTCTCGGTCGTCTGATAAAGGTACATATATCGCTTAATACCTGTGTAACAGCATTTCTGAGTTCAAAGTTCATAATGAGGTAGACCGGAAAATACAGTGGAATGGAGGCAAGAAGTGCAAAATGTGCTATTATAGCTGATGAATATAAACAATCGCTGTTAAAATAATTCTGATGATTGCCTGTATGTAAAACAACAATTACTGTCATCGGCCATTCTACACAGAGTACCAATAAAAGAATTGCAATTGTCTGAGACTCCTTAAGAGTGAATCTAAGATTACGTGGACCTGCAGTCCGACTGTTAGCAAATACACGCTTTCGTCTCAGGTAGGTAAAATGTATGGCGTACACGAGAAGAAATACAAACACTGTCATAATAATACAAGGAATCAAATGTATAGTTAAAGCACAGCACCAATGATAAATTGATATGTAATGTTCACTATTTACCTCACGCCTATACGAAAATGTACATGGACTCCCACTTTCCATGACGAAATCAAACAATCTGTAAATATGTATCAGAATCGCACAAACATAAATAATGATTGTGTATTTCAGGAAACGGTCAATTTTGTACCAAACATAAGCACTAAACGGGAAACGAAAACACAGAAATCGTTGGACTCCATATAAAGTTAACTGCCACATGCTAGCTGTATGAAATATATTTGGCAACACATATCCTACAATCCGATATGCATTACACCAATGTGGTGATGTGTCAAGTGTCTGATTAGTCTGACCAAAGAAAGAAAGAAAGACCGGAAGTTGCGCAATAACAAGTAAAGTGTTTGAAATGGCGATTCCCGTTGACTGTACTGTAGTTGCCCTTTGATCATCCTTAATATAATTCACCAAAAATATGTAAAGGGCGTTGTTAAATAATGAAATAACAATCAATACAGGAGCAGCAACACCGTAGACATTTCTGGCTGTATTGTAATCACAATCAGATGAGAATGTACCATTTATAAATGGCGGTAATCCTAATAGTGCTTCTTCCATTTATAATATCCATTAGACTGAGATCATTACCCTTATCTATCCTCTTCTTGATTCCTACGCTTGTTGACGAGATTCATATGTATATGAATTATGCACAGCCTGAACATCTGAATTGTAGCATTAATGTTTTTATAAAACGTTTTTACTATATTCCAGGGAGATTTAAAATACCCAACATGACTTGCGGAATTAATTTTCTAAAGATATAGATTGCGATCGATATCACCTGACATTTCTATAACTGTCAGCGAACATAGCTACAGAGTATGGATTTACACATCTTACACTCAATTAGCTACCCACGTCATTAAATCAAAGCGCTGAAGTTCTAAGAACAGCTATGTCGCCATGTATGGATTTGTTTTTGGATTCATATATGCCTGAAGCTACAAGCTAAAGGAAAAAAATGTCAAATTAAGGGTCTTAAACATCTGAAATATGTGTAAAACAGATTTATGCATACTAGTATGTAATAAATAACAAAATACCGAAGTCACTGTAAATTTAGTTTCTGCATATGGCCATTTCGACAACTTATGTCTCTTCAGTGCAGATAAAATCTAAACATTTGGAAGGCCATAAACTCAAAGATGTTTAAAAACTGATAGAGAACTAAAAACCAAATATGATCTAAATGGAAACTAAGCCAAAATCAGCTAAGGACAGAGCTTTGCATGAGGGAGATACTCCTTAGTTTTAGACAAGATTAATTAGACGTTTCAGAGAAACGGGACGACCACATAGTGTGTTATACATAATAATAGGATATGGAGTAAATGCATGCAACAGAGTCTCTACGAATTCATGGTAGAACCAAGCAATGAAACAACGCTTTTATTGTTGTTCTTCCTCTTGAAGTCACCATGAAGCCTGCAACAATGGGCTTTACTCATACTTCATAGTACATTCAAGACGGTCCCTAGCACTGCTTTGAGTGGAATTCATTGCTAGATGTAGAACAAAACTTATATTCATGTATTTTCTGGTCATTGTAATGAGATCGTCAACAAACCTAATTTAAACTGACAAAGTGCTCTTACAATCACTGTCATCCGTTAAAGGGATAACAGGAAACATCTACAATGGCTGGAAATTAAAATCAGAAGCCACAATCCAGAAAGAAACTACACATAAAATACAGATGAAAGCCAAAACACAAAGGTGAACAACGATAAAACTCGGGACAGCCGGACTTAATACCTACACTAGCAAAATCTAGTGTTAGTGATAAACCGGTGTATTGGTTTATGGGTACCCACCCTCCCATTTCTCTATTCAATATGGATACCCACCCTCCCATTTCTCTATTCAATATGGATACCCACCCTCCCATTTCTCTACTGAATTTCCCTTTCGAACTTTAAAAACATGAAATCAGCAGCGTTTTTTGCTATTTTGTGTCAGTGTAAATATAACATTTAATCTAAATAAAATGTGTAACAGGTTCGTGGACGTAGCGTTATTTGGTATCTAGTACATGAATTCATCTCGCGTAAATTTTATAGCCGTCTTGAACTTGCTTTGCTTGTGATTGTCTTTTTTTGTCGGAAACGGATGACATCAGTTTTAAAAGCACTTTGGTAGTTAAATTTATGTTTGTTGACAACCCCAAATCCATGACAAGAGGGTACATGGATGTAGTGTTGCAATGAATTCCGCTCAAAATGGTACTAGGGGCCGTCTTGAATTTACTTTGAGGAATGAGCAAAGCTCATTGTTGAAGGCCTTATAGTGACTTTAAGATGAAGAACAACATTAAAAGCGATATTCCATTGCTTGGGTTAATCATGTATTCGTAGAAACTTTGTCTAATGTGCATTTACTCCATATCATTTTATTGTTAATGAGTTATTAGTGTTTGTTCATTGTTGAAAGCCTCAAACTGACTTCAAGAGGAAGAACAAAAATAAAAGCGTGATTCCTTAATATTTCCGTGTAGGGGTTCTATCCCATGTACATTTACGGCACGTCCCTTTATTATTTGTTAGTATATCATAGAAGATAAATTACAAGATAACGGGGCCACTGACTAACATTACTTCACAGTGAATATAGCTGACATCATTAGGAACACAGTTTTGACTGAACGAGAAAGGTAATAACAAACTTTATTAAGAATGAACAGTAAAATTAAATCAATGAAGAAAGCTTCAAGTGAAAAGTTAACTTCTTTTCAGAAAACGAACTAAACTACTTAAATATCATGAACAAAAGGTTCTGCATAATTAATACCATTATTAATAAAAGTCTTCAACTACAACTACAAAACGAATATTAAACCATTACCGGTATAATACAGGATTTTCACTACTGAAATGTAAAATAGCAAAGTGACAACCATTCAGTCAAGCTAGAAATGCATATAATATTTTATGTGTACCTACTTCAACTGTGAGTCCATTGGGGAATAGGTAGATGTGGGAAGTATACTATATATTGTGTCAATATTCACATATGCATGATAAAAACAAACTCTAAATAACATTGCGAAATTTTTACTCATTAAATCAAGTAAAAATTGTTTACAAAATATATACAAGATATGACAAAAAATATGTCAAAAGATGTCATAAAATCTGGTACAATCATAAGTGTTTGCATCGTTACAAACATGTTAAAAGCAATTCATTAATAAAATAGCTTGGCCTAAGAAAGGGTCAATAATGCCTGCCCAATTGGGCAAAACATGCAAAAAAAAAATTCAAAAAGGAACTGCAATAATTCTAATGAGCTGTATGGCCATTTCGGAAATTAATTCCTCATCAGCAGCACTATAACCCAAACAAAGGGTAAGTAGATTCGCCGTACAATGTTTTGAAAACTAGACAGGATTAACGAATACTATCCTTTGAGATTGTCCTCAACAGAAGGTTATAAGTTTTGTCAGGTGATTTTAGAAAATGGTTTCCTTGTTTTAGAAGGAAAGATATACTGCTCTGTTACTTTTATTCTTTTTTGGTTCTAAACAAGTGATGATAACAATGGTGTGACGACTATGATGTTAAGACAAATCCACCAACCCAAAAACGGAGGCTGAGGCCATCTTATCACAGATTTACATTCATCCAGCGTTGGTAATCGGTACAGGTAGCAATTTCAAAGTTACGCCAGTCATCAGGAAGACTGTGATAACTATTAATTCTACATGTAGTGATTAAAAATTTGAGCGAGGGTCGTTTTCATAGTTGACCGAAACAATGCAAGTGATAAGTAAAAGAATATAGAGATAGATTGTCAACAAATGTGATATCTAAAACGTCTACAGTGTAAAGATTCACAGTTTCTCTCTGTGATTTTTTGTAATACTTTTAAGGTTGTTTTAGCTAGTAGACCACCATTATTGACAGATGAAATGACTTGAAATAAAACCAGATTGCTAATTTAGCAAATTGTATAAATGGTAAATCTGTTATTGATTGATTAGTAATTACGTCCACTGAACATTAGTTCATTTTCGTCAGGACGTAAATGACTAAATACCGAAGTTGCTGTGAATTTAAATTCTGCATATGCGCATTTCGACAACTAATGTCTCTTCAGTGCAGATAAAATCTAAACGTTTGGAAGACCATAAGCTCAAAGTTGTTTAAAAACTGACAGAAAACAAATAACCAATACGATCTAAACGTAAAGCCAAAATCAGCTAAGGAACCGACCATTTAACCTGAAAAGGGGGGGGGGGTATGGTTTTTTTTCTGGACAGAATTTTTTTTATTTTTTGTACGTGTATCAACAAAATATTTTTTTGCAAAATTAACATTATTTTTTTTGGCAGAAAGCCTCCTTCAGAAATTTTTTTTTTCATCATTTTGGCAGCCAAAATATTTTTTTCACATAAAATCAGATCCAAAATATTTTTAGAAAAAAAAAAACCATAGCCCCCCTTTCAAGTTAAATGGTCGGTCCCTAAGGACAGAGCTTTGCATGAGGGAGATACTCCTTAGTTTTCAACAAATTTACAAAATTTAGATATTGTAAGGTTCCAAATAAAATCGGCTTTCGGGTCAGCACAGAAGTACTGACTACTGGGCTGGTGAATACCCTCGGGGACTGACAGTCCACCAGCAGTGGCATCGACCCAGTGGTAACAAATGACTAAATACCGAAACAATGTGTGGAAACGACAGCCAGAGCAATGAGTCTGATATCCACCAGAAAAGAGGACAAATGCCTTAGAAAAGGAAAGTTTGATATATCCGACCACAGTGATTCTTGCCCATTACCGAGAAAAGTACATAGAGCGTGGCGTTTCCCCACGCGATTGCACACTTTCCACGTAATCACACCAACAAGACATGCAGGGTAGTCCCTTATCAAGCCTGGGCCCGTCAGATCAGCTCTACAGACGGAGCTCTTGGTACCAACATCAGTGCCAGATATTTTTTTAGAAACCATTAATTAATTGCAAAGTGATTCTTACAAATAAGTGTGAATTTGATGAATTCATTGTGACTTTAGTTCCCAATTAAACTGAAGTAAATTTGCACATCACATCGTGTTTACTTACATATTTATAGTTCTGGTTAGTTCGTTAATTAATCATCTCTTTAATTATCTAAATTAATTAAGGGATCATTTGTAATATGTATTCTAATCATGACGTATGATTCGTGACAACTAAATACATTGTGTATTCCATTTTACCTTACAAGGTAAGTTTAATTTTTACAATATTTTCAAATTATACTCCTTTATCCAAATTGATTTAATTATTGACATCTTATTTAAGTTGTATCGATAATTGTGGTTGAGTTTAAAATTACATTTTGCATGAGGGAGGGGTGTAAAATAATATTGGAAGCATCAGTGCGTTGGTTTATACAGGGGGATAATTCCGGTTTGAAACTCCCTTTTGTTCAACATTTTTTCATATAATCTCGCGCATATTTTTAGGTTCATTTGAAAGGTATATAATTATAGCGTACATTTCAAGTCCCACGTTTTCAGCTTTAGAATTGAGATTTTGGTTCTGAAATCACACTGTATCGCTTCAAATAAAGAAAATCGCGAATTTTCATTTTTGTGAATAATGATTTCTGGAATAAGTTTGGAAGTTTTCTCCTTTTACTATGTGCTATTTTGTTCTAAGCTATAAATCCTTAATCCAAATATAAATATCAGGATTTTCATTTCATTCCTTTGTTATTTTCAAGGGTATCGAATACTAACTTTTGGCAGCTTCCCTGAATTGATTGGAGAATTGAAATTAACTGCTCAGTCATATTTCAGGAATTTTGATAACAAATACATATATAAACGTGCCTCACTTATGTATCTCATATATTTTTTTCAGGAAACATAAATATGAAACTGTTTCCTCTACTATTGCTGATTTCCCCAGTGTATATCGACGCACAACAACCACACGAAGGTAATGGAGGAATGTGGGGTGGCAATATGTTTGGTGGGCCGTTTAATATGATGCCCGATATGATGATGGGCGGGGAGATGGGCGTGACTCCAGGTCCAGATATGTCAATGTCGACAACAAAAAAACCTACAAGACGAGAATATCTGCTAGCCCAGTCTAGCAAAAGAAGAGTAGATGGTCCAAAAGTCAAATTTGACCCAGTTCGATTCATTGCACAATCTCAAAACTCAATTCAGGCCAAGCAAGGACCACAAAAGGATGAATTAGAAATGTTTGTGGACGCCGTTAATAGAATGGCAACGGGTTTTCATCGTATGGAATTTCGGTTGACAAAGGCAATCAAAATGATTGATAAATTTGTTATGACAATTTAAATAAATATGTAATAAAATGCATATTTATTACAAGTTATTTTCCTAATTGCAGACCGTTCTATAGTATTTAAACTATTCTTTTATTTAAAGTATTCTTTTATTTAAAGTAAGCAAGGATAATGCTGCCAAAAATATAACGAATTTGATTTGTATGGAAAAGTTATGGCCATATTGAAAAGAGAACAGGATGGTATCCTAAGGTAAAAAAATCAAGGATGACCATTATGGTAAAAAAGGCAGAACAAATTGATAAAATAATTAGGATATGTTATATGAAAAAGAAATCCAGGTCAGGCTTGGAACAACAATAAAAGGCCAGGACAGCAGTCACACATAAAAAATCCAGGATGAAAAAAAATGACCATAGCTCCATAAAAATCAAATGTTTACTCCCTTAACATAATCAATAAGCCAATAAGTGTTGCCTTGAATCAAGCTAAAAGTTATGTATACTTCCCTCTCTTGCATATTTCCTTGGAATTAATTTTACCATCTTAGAAATTCTTTAAAACACACCAAGTGTATGTGTAATATCAAAAATAAATTATAATGGATTCTCATACTTCTAGCTATAATTAATCTTAAACCATTTAATTATTATTCGATTTTAAATTTGTTCAAAAGTTTTCGCATCAAGACTCAATCATTGCACTTCAGAGCCATTTGCAGATACTAAATTAACAGTAATTTCGGTATGAACTAAATCTCTTAAAATATGATTAAACCTGAACTGACATGTCTGTCCTTACAGAATACTTGTATTTGTTTTGTCACTCATACCAATCTTAGTCAGTCAACGCCAAATCCAAGTCATATAAAAGATGAACATTATGTCGCTAGCGCATGGAAACTGAAGCAGAGACATATAGATGCATGTACATCTATGTATCTATATGTCTCTGACAGAAGGAAAGAAAATGAATAGAATAACGATGGGTTCACACCCAACCATACACATTCATAGAACTGAATATCTCCTTTCCCATGTGTCGATTTTACTAATCAGTTCTTATTCACGTCTTCCCGGATTTGGCTACCGATTTTGACATTTTCCTAGATTGACTCACTTACAGTATGACGGGTGCTGTTAACAGAACAGGACATGCTTACCCTTCCGGAGCACCTAATGTCACTCTCAGTTTCACTGGAGTTCACACTGTGAGTGCCTTGTTTTTTGAATGCTGTCTTTTCTATGTCTGTGCTTTGTGACGTCATTGTTTTCTGTGCTTAACAATATTGTTTTCTGTGCCCTCGTTTGGCCATGTCTTTGGACTTTGATTTTTGTAAATTCCACTCCTTTGTTCCTTCGGTATTCTACTGCCGTTGTTTCCTATTTTGCACTCATTACACATGGGGGGGGGGGGGATAAATCCGATTTTACAGAGTCGGGCCTGCTTAATGCTAGGTAAACGAACAAAGGTTGACCAAATTGTCTTGAATAAGATAGAAAGGATAAAAGGAAATAATTACAATGGTTGAAAGATGTTCCATCTAAATATTTAAAATCTAAATGAGATCAATTTATTGTGCTTGAATTTATTGAATTAAAAAAATCACTACATTGGCATCTAGATTATATCTTTCAGGTTTTGTTGATAAATTTAGGGGAAGTGTTACGTCACAGGTGGAATACAGGTAAAATAAATTAGACGTTCGCTGTTTAGAGCAAAGACCAATAGTGGATGAAATAAAAAATGGATAGGGACAGGATATTTAGCTCTCTACAAGAAACCAAAATTAATCATGAGAAAATATGTATTAAAATAACAAATATAGTGTAAAATTAAATTAAATTGAAGATACAGTACCCAGAGTGAACATAAGCTGTTGTTCTAACACTATTGGTCTTTGCTCTAAACAGGGAACGTCAAATTTATTTTACTTGTATTCCACATGTGACGTAACACTTCACATCTCATCCATTTTGTCTTTTGAAGACATCAATGTCGATGATCTTGGCCAATCCCCACATCTGTCTTCTTGTCACGTTTTGACGTTGTTTTACCTTTTATCGCAGTTCGACAAGAATTTTAACTTGTTTGTTTATCTATGCTTACACCAACTGCCTCACAGCACTCTTCATTTTATATTTAGGGGATATCGACAAGATATTCTGCTTGCATCCATTAAATCAGCTTTGAAATCTAGCGACTTGAAAATTTTCACACAAACAGTCCTTTGTTCGATACTGCCGATGTCTACTAAAATTAATGATTCCTGACCAAACCTTTTGGGAAGTTTTTAGTTTGATTTCTCGTATGTAGTGCGAAAGTGTTTACCAGCAGACTAGGCTCCTTGAGCAAGCCGGTAGATTAGCGGTGAGCACCCCTTGACCCATCTCTCAAAATTACGTAATTTCATTTTCTCTTCTTTCAATATTGTGGTCATGGAGTTAGTAGTCTACCTGCAGTGGGTTTTATTCGTATATTTATTTTATTATAGGGAAACGGGGAAAACCCTACCGCTGGCTTTTGCTAGTGCCGGTACCAAATCCAACTTCCCGAGTTCCTATCGTTGTTTACGTTTGTCTTTTGTCTTATTTGTTTTTTCATGTGTAGTTCCCTGGCATTTGTGGTATTTAATCGTAATTTTCAGCCATTGTAGGTGTTTCCTGTTGTCCCATTTATTACATTTTAGAGGATGTCCATGTGAAAACGAGGCAATGAATGTGGTTGGCACTTTCAAAAATCTTTTAGCATTTGGAATCATAAACATATACAATGTCCAAAATAAAAGTTGTTTTTTCAAATTTTATTTACAACCATGATTTTAGGGTGATAAAATACATAGAAAGCAGTAGAGAATAAGAGATAAGGGTAGATAACTTATGGATTTAAACAAAATTTAGTTGTTTTGTTAAGGAATTTAAATATCAAAAGTTGTCTTGATCCATTAATGAGAGGACATGGAAAGTTATCTTTTGTTTGGACATTTGAGATCTGGCCTTATCCGATTTTGGCTTCACATTAAGGTCATATTGGGTATTTGTTCTTTATCAGTTTTTTTTAAATCTTTCGGTTTATGGTTTCCCAAACGTTTAGATTTTATCCGCACTGAGGAGACATAAGTTGTCGAAATGCGCATATGCAAAAACTGAATTCACAGCAATTTCGGTATTTAGTTTTTTGTATAAGTTAAGTTTCGTAATGGAACCAATAATTTGGTGGGACCAATTTACAATGTCAAGCAACACTATAGGATCTGGTGAATGAAAGGATATGGAGTAAATGTACATGAAACAAGTCTCCACAAATACATGGTAAAATCAAGCAAAGGAACAATGCTTTTATTGTTGTTCTTCATCTTGAAGTCACCATGTCTGATTTCTTTTTGCACAGCTTCTTAAAGATTGTCCAAGAGTTTAGTCGTTGTCTTCAATCAAAAAAAAAATATCAGTAATTTTTTTTTAAATTACTAAAAATCTCTTTTGAGGCATTATAAAAAAGACCAAAAGCTTTAA
Source organism: Modiolus philippinarum (assembly GCA_002080025.1). Taxonomy (NCBI): domain Eukaryota; kingdom Metazoa; phylum Mollusca; class Bivalvia; order Mytilida; family Modiolidae; genus Modiolus; species Modiolus philippinarum. The sequence continues at coordinate 79,958 of MJUU01031159.1, forward strand.
GTATTCTATAAACAGACTGGTATTTTTGACATTTTATAAACGCTTATTACATGTATATGGAGTTGAAGCATTTTTAATTCTTGTCAAGTGAAAATCAAAGTAACAAATGTTCGGAAATCTTTAAAAAAGCCATTTTAGACAATAAACTTTAATAAATACATAATAATGATAATAACAAAACAACTGAACAAGACTACAGGACTATAGCATTGTCAACACCCACTAAAACCAGTATGTATGCTCAATGCTTACCTCCTTTTATCATGCCATGGATGTAGTAATGCTTATTTCCTTTTATCATGTATGAATGCAATATTTTTGGCAGACAAATTTGGCTTTATAGGTCTCAAAACTTCAATTAGTCCCCCATTCAATAAACATACTCAAAGATCACAATTTAACAATGTCCACAATTCCAAGTGGTTTGTATTTTTGTTTTACCTGGTATTTGTGATATTAGCCATTGGTTTCAGCATAGATGAATTTGGGATGTAAAAAGTTGCCTATGATAATCTATGTTATACCACGATATCAACATTTAATCCACAAATTCACATTTCGTTTCTATGATAATCTATGCGATATCAAATTTACATATTGACAGCTAGTGTCTCATTCGTCATGCTTCAAAAGTTATGCAAGGACATCTGCAAGACTGGTGGCATCCAAACATCCGTTTACAAATTGTAGTTTTACGAATGAATTATGTTCTTAGGGATTAAGTAACAGGTTTAAATAGTTTTTAAGGTGGATTAACGAAAGCTAACTGCAGTTTATTAAATAAAGGGATGAGGAATAAATGTACATGGGACAAAATCCCCATAAATACACAGAAAGAATAGCAAATAAAAGAAAGTTCTTCTTCTTAATGGATAGGTTATGAGAGAATTAAAACAGGTTTTAAAAAGGTAAGGTTAAAAAGCATGGATGTAGCGTTGCTCGACAATTAGCAATGAATTCCGCTCAAACCGGTGCTAGGGGCCGTCTTGAACTTACTATGAGGTATGAGTAAAGCTCATTGTTGAAGGCCTCATGGTGACTTCAAGATGAAGAACAACAATAAAAGCGTTGTTCCATTGCTTATTATGACCATGTATTTGTAGAGACTTTGTCTCATTTGCATTTACTCCATATCCCTTCATTGTTAATTTTAATAAGAGAAGGGTAAGGATTATAGTTTATGCTTGTGTGATGTATTACAAGGTGTATAACATCAAAGTAAGAAAAAGTACCATTAATTGAAACGGCCTTCCAAGGGATGTTTGAAAGCCATGGTCGTTGACATAACACATTCCGTTCAAGATACAGATATCACCTGATTTGTCTTTTTGTCTCATGGACTTGGGCTTTTGACAACTCTATTCGGTAATTTTGTTATTAAGATGTTTATTATATTGTCATTGAGACCATCATTGTCTTCCAACCTCAAGAATCCAGTATTCTTTCAGAGGTAATTAGTATGCTATTAGTGATACTAAATATCATCTGATTTATTGGGTTGAATTCTAAATTCCCATTTGTTTTTTGTTGATTTTTATTTGATGATTTTGTTGACCACAAACACATATTAGTTGGTACACAGGTCCTTTATGTTAAATAATTAGTGGGGTATAAATACTATGAAAAACAACAATATCGCTTTTGAAAAAGTGTCCACATTGCAGGATAATCATAAAATTGTGTGTATTAATCGCAATATTTGCATATAGTGTAACTACATTATGCATAAAATTGGGTTGACTGTGACAAAATTGACCCTAATTTTGAGCCCCACATATCTATTTAACGCAGTGACATTTCTCAGTTCAGTTTTCCCTCAGAAAGGTAACCACTTGACAGACACTAATTTAATTTGAGAAATGTTTCATGTTGTCTTGTCAAAAAAACATGCAAATTATTCAATTAAATATGCAAATTGATATGACCTCAGACGCAGACAGAGTTTTTGGTAGAACGTTTTCGTACAGGTTTCTTCACTTGGATGTGGCAATGATACGGTTCGCTGATTGATTGAACTGGACCAATTTCCGATCGGCGGGCCGATACGGACTATAAATCAATTAAGGAGCAGGCTCCTGCATATAAAGGTATGCTGATTATGTTTAGTTTTCTTACTACAATATACTGCTATCAGTAATTATAATCCATTTACATGAGAACAAAACAGAAAACAGCGCATGGCGAAAATTACTACATTTTCTTTAAAAAGGTAAAAAACGTACAACAGTAAACTAATTTCAAAAACAACTTCGAAACTCATTGCTTGAACACATGAACTATAAAACATAAAGCAACAAGCACACAACCTAAAGAACTGAAAAGCACAAAACACAATCAATGTAAACTTATTAAAATTAGCAAGTCAAAGGGTTGCCGAAATTTAAATACTTCAGTACTGAAACATAGTTATTGCCGAATGCTCCAAGTAGAAGACCGAAAGTTTAAACTGAAGTTGGTGCGGTAATGCACTGAAGTCTTCAAGATGAAGTAGAAAAATAAAAGCGTTGCTCCATTGCATGGTTCAAACATGGTTCGTGGAGACTTTGTCTCATGTGCATTTACTCCATACCCTTTCATTGTTTATTCAGACACAGCAAGATAAAGTAAGTTACAAATTACCATTCACATGTCTATATTTGTACACACCAAATATAATATAAATAACAAACTACCGAAGTAACTATAAATTTAAATTTCTGTATATTGTCATTTCGGCAACTAATGTCTCCTCAGTGGAGATCAAATGAAAACATTTGGAAAACCATAAATCGATATCTGTATGAAAGGCAAAATTAATAAATAATTCACTGGACCGTGAATATATGGCGATTTTTACACGGGTTGGCCCTTTTGGCAAATATTTTACCCACAGCGTATGCGAGGGGTAAAATATAGGCAGAAAGGGCAAACCCGTGGTAAAATCGCCATATATTCACGCTCCCGTGAATTATTTCGATTCTAATATGACACTTACAGGGTAAAGAAAAGATGAATTCGTCTATGTATTCATAGGCGAACCAGCCATATTACCCCGTAAAGTATGACATTTTGTTCTATGACGCTGCAAAAACTGTCGTCAAACTGTCTACGACGTTATCAAAAGTACCGTCCATTGTCATGACAATACCCACGAGTATATACGGATTGTACCACTGTTATGGACACAAGGCGATTAAAGGACGTCATATTAGAATGCAGGTTTCAAAACAAGGCAGATACACGACCAACTAAAGTAAAAACAAAACAAGATATTAAAGGAGTTGGGGGATATCATGATACTGAATATTTTGGTGTAGTATAAATCAAAATTACACTTACCATTACAAAACAATACATTTCTACATTATTACATACAACTACTATTTTGTTTTTGTTTTAGGACACCATTATGCTGTTAAAGACATTTTTGGTACATTGGATTACATTATTTATTTCTTCATTTAGAATTTTATCCACTTCAGCTAAAGGTAATGCATAGAACAAAACGGTTTATTTCTTACTTACAAGATGGACTTGTATGAATCTGAATTCTTATTATACATTTTTTAATGGGTGACTATAATTTTGTTACCTGCTAAATCAAAAGCAGAACATGCTTTAAGTTAGTTGCCGGTTACTCTTTTAGGCCAAACAATGCTTATTATTTGGTTAGAACTATTACAGTTGTATGAATCGTCATTTCTTTTCAACAGTTGCTGTTGAGTTGATTCTGGACACTGTTAAAATAGAAGGGGAGGTTTGGCGCACCATAAAACCAGTCTAACCCACTATTTCTTTTGGAATACCTGAACCAAGTCAGGACCATTACGGTCTACATTTTTTCCGGTGGTTTCCACCTGATTTGTCTTTTTGTCTCGTTGTCTCTTGACATTAAGAATCTAACACCAGGGGAAGTGCGAGACAGGAGAATCTCAGACACCCAAGGGTAAGATTTCCAGTCTCGGACGAAGCTTGCTGAGTCCGAGATGATTGAAATCTTACCCGAGGGTGTCTGAGATTCTCTTGTCTCGCACTTCCACGGGTGTTTGATTTTATTTCTCACTGTATTCACCCAAAATATACTATAATCCACACAAAAATGTCGCCCATTTTTCGTCTGTTTACACATGGAGTTATTTCCCTTTTTGTAACGTCATAAAATCAGGAATGTATACCCGAGCGCGCCATATTTTAAAAGACGATTTTTCTTGTATTTTTTCTGTAAAATTTTACTTTAAATTATATAACAATTCTATAATACATAAATTAAATCCATTTATGATCACTAAGAGGACAGATGTAGACTACAGACCCTAAATGTGCAAACACAATATTTGCCGGTAAACTGCACGTGATTTTTTTGTCTTACACTAGTGTAAGACAAGGAAATCTTACACCGCTAAAAATAGGAACTGCTGTGTCTCAAAAGTGAGAAAAGTCTGTTCGATAATTTTGTTATTAGTCCCATTCACAACCCTTGCATCGTTTTAAACGTCTTTGTTGAGTGCATATGTCAAGGAGCATCTATATCAAGTCTATCAAATTTTTGTTGACTCCATATTTGTTTAAATACATTTGAAAACGAATAAAAAATCAAAAAGGCAGAATACGGAACAACTCGAATCAAAAATAAAAAAAAGCTGCAATTCAGAACACAGATGAAAAAAAATATGACAAGGATAAAACATGCAAAAACCGCAACTAAAAACTAAACAACTAGCGAGAGGTCTCATCAGGTGCTCCGGAAGGTATGTATTATCTGCTACACACTTGACAAGTTACAGGAGTTAGTGAAACCCCGTTGGGTAACTATGAACTGTGATACTGTGTTAATTCGGAAGTCTTCAAAGCTGTTACATGTTATGTTTCACCGTCCAATATCAGTTGAGATGTTAAAAAGCTGTTCTATTCTAACATTTGGTTACCTTACTTTGGACTTTCCCGTGTCCCTAGTTTTAAAAGTGCACGTCAACATTCACTATGATCTGTATTGCCTTTCAAGTCCATTGCATAATTTTAAAGTAGATAACAGAATCAAATTATGTATTCAGTATTATTGGTCTATCATTGACCCGAATGTTCCATTTCTTATTACATTTGTACACAGAAGAAGCATATTTGTTAAAATGAGTATCTATGGCAAAATAAAGAAAAATACATTAGCTTCTAAGGCCCCTGCCTCATCTTTTTTTTGGGAACTAATTTTACTTTTTATTTAAGTTTCAAATAAAAATAAATGAAAATCACATGCATTATTACTTTTTTGGCATTTCAGAAATGTAAAGAGATGCCTCATCATGATTTTGAATCAATAAAAATAAAAATCTTCTCCCTCCCTGCCTCATCATTTTTTTCTGAAAAGTGGCCTGAGAATCTAATTATTATTTTTGTGTGGCCTATATCAACGAAAGTAGCTGCAAATTTATAAAAAGGAACAAATAAAGGAACAAAAATATACATGTACACATACTACCTAATAAACGAAGTATGAACACGTTATATCTACGAACAAAAGGAAGAAATTAATTAAAATGTCCCATAAATTCATCACAATCATATTATTCGTGCCCCCATTGTTTTGACAAGTGCCTTAAATATTTCACTTGATCGAAATTTATTTAACATCTTTCTCCAATGAACGTCTGGAATAATTAATTTTATGGTATACTTTTAATAGCAACACTGTTACATTTTTAATTACGTTTTATGTTTGTCAAACCATTTTATTAATTTTAATGTATACAAACCAAAGCTACATTTGTACCAGTGCACTAAGTACTAAGTTAACATATGTGTTATTGTCTCATGTTCATTTACTCCATATCCTTTCGTAAAATATTAAATACAGGAGTTTGTCTTTTATTGCAGTGTGGAGTTGGTAAAACAATTCCCCGTGGTAGAGATGTATGCTCTTTATTTTTCTTAGATATGGTGTACTTGTACATGAGATAATATCTCATGTGTACACTTTGTTCAATTATTATTATCTAAATTTATGTAAATTCTAAAACCTTAGGATTAACTCCCTCCATCGTAGTTTTGTCCTTATCTATATTTGATATTACTGGTTATTCGGATTTCATTTGGTTTTATGCATTTTAAACATTTTTTGAAACTATGGATTTCCTTTGTTTGGGTTCTAGTGCTGCTGATGAGGAATTAATTTCCGAAATGGCCATACAGCTCATTAAATTATTGCAGTTGGAGTTAACCTATGTGTTATTGTCTCATGTTCATTTACTCCATATCCTTTCGTAAAATATATCAAAATATTGCATAATTATATATGTAGCACCTTTAAAAGTAAACGCTTTTGTGCAGAAGTCTTTATTGCCACTATTCTTGACGTGCAAAAATCTTTCATGTCAGTTATCATATTCAGAAAGACCCGTAGCCATCAATTGTTTCCAAATCAATGAAAGGAATCGTTTAACATTCTTTCAACAATTTCACTTTAACAATTTTTCCATCTTGCAATCTTCACCAAACTGCGCTACACTCGCCTGCATCAATATGATATGTTATTCGGGATACGGGTTCATATTCCCTTTCTGTGTTTTATAATATAGGGCACAGACAGGGAATATGAACCCGTATCCCCTGTAAAGCCCGAATAACTTTTATATTCTGCTAGAAGTGCTTAAATTTTTCTGTAAAAAATTTTAAAATTGTGATTTTGCTACAACGGGGATACGGTCTCATATCCCCTGTCAAGCTAACCAATCAAATTGTAGAATTTACCTGGATATTTCACTTCAGCAGAATATAGAATAGTATGGTACATTACCTTATTAAAAAACCTGGCCACGTTTTTGGCAAAGGTTTTAGGAGCACAACTAAAGATAGAATCACATTCCACCAAATATCTTACTAAGTTTAGAAATCAACTTCTACGCAAAAATTGAAAACAAACACGGTGTAATTTTCAATCTCTTCAGATGTTTTTAATGGTGGAACTGGTATGAACAACTTGCTGAATTCTTATAATAAGACATGAGTGAGGAAAAAAAAAAGAAAAAAAAAAGACGAAAAAATTAGATGAGATAAAATAATAATAAAAAACGTGGCTAAACTGCAGAACGTGATATACCTTAAAAATGGTGAACATTTTGTTATGAACATATCGCCGAATTCTTGTACTTAATTAAATATGAGTGATATTTCTTTTGCAATTCAGTATCGTTTTTGATGGCTCAAGACGTTTTTGTTTATTATTTAAGGCGTCATTTAATCTGCTTTTTGTTTTACTTTTGGGACTTTTACATAATATAGGTGATTAGTTCCTACAATGTCTTAAATATGTTTTGATTTTCGTGCTCCAATGTTTGATTTTCATCTCCACTGAAAAGTCATAGCTTTTCGACATTTCCATCTGCAGAGCTTAAGTTCACTGCAATTTCCATATTTTGTTATTTAACGTTATTTAAATCAATATATTTTATTTTTGGTAACATCAAAGCATTTTATAATTTATTTTAGGGTGTATTGGACGAGCAGATATAATATTTTTGTTGGATGGGTCAGATAGTATATCTGATGAAGAATTTCTGCAACAGAAGAATCTAGTAGAACATTTTATCATTCAAAGTGATATAGGACCAGATAAAGTCCGTGTCGGTGTTATTGTGGTCAGTTCAGACATTGGTGATACGATATCGTTAGCTTACTCTAAAAATAAAAACAAACTTATCAGTGGTGTGAATAAACTCCAACAGCCACAAGACGGAAGTCGCATTGATTTAGGAATTAACCAATTAGAACGGACGTTATATTCTGAAGGACGTGCTAATGTCACTCAGATTGGTATAATTGTTACCGACGGACGGTCGAAATACCCAGGCGCCAGTAAAGGTGAAAGTGAAGCTTTGAAATCCGTTGGAATTCATTTATTATGTGTTGGTGTCGGAAGATTGGTTGACGAAAAACAACTTAAAGACATGGCTTTTAATCCAAGTGAATATTTTTATATTGAACCGTTTGAACATTCTTTAGATAGACTTTTGAACGTCACAAAATCAATATCGGCGCCGGACTGTAAAGGTTTGTATCACTGTATTTATCGGTGTTAAGTGTGACGATACTAATAAAACTCAATATGGAGAGTATCGTGATACTCTAACCAATCCGATTCCAGAGAGTAGGGTTTGATAGATAATACACACATGATCACTACACAGTGTCTCGTATCCTTACAATGTCGAATGTGTTCTCAGCTGATACGATCTTCTGGAGCTATTTTCCATGTTAACTCGATACGCGTGTATACGAATGCCTTTGTTTTCGACATGCTTTTTATCACGTGATGGAGCAAAATAGTAGACTCGCCCAATCATACAGTTAGTCCCACTCTTTACAGAGTTCATGCCAACACGTCCTTGTTATTTCTCGTAAGAACGATTTCATGAGGATAGATGATTTGTATGCTACTCTTGTTTATACTTTAACGTTTGAAATTTACAAGTTGCGTTTTTATTAACCTTAATTAAGAGAGACTAAGGCAAGCATATTTCACCCAACGCCCAAGTTTACACACAAATGAAAGACCACTACGAATTACTACGACTACGCTGTACTAAGCTTAGCTATAGTTTTTCAATAAATCATACAATTATAGATTTCATATAACCTTGCTAGTCTCTAAAATTTTAGGGAAAGGCATGTAGCACCTGATTTAATCATCCTTTCGTTATTTGAAATTGTTTTTATGTATCGAAGATAGTATTGAAATCTTATATGTAACTTATTCCATTTAGACCCTTACTTGATTGTAGCGTTACTTTCCCATTTCGGATCATTTATGTTAATCAAAAATTTAAGCATAGAATAAAAGAGTATCAAAGTAGTCATTAAAAGTTAAATTTTAATATTGTTTTAACAGCAGAGATCAAGGTCAAACCAAAACTTAAACAACAGCAAAGGACAATTAACACCACTCCATCAACATTGCCATCGACAACAACATTCATACCTTCTACAACGACAACTCCAACAACAACATCCAAACCAACAACGACACAATTATCAACATATCTAACAACACAGCCTGCCACAACCCGAGCGCCAGATCGAAGATTGAAAATTTCCGTAGAGTCGAATTTACTGAACGGTAAAGATATTGTTGGAGCAAAAGTAGAGAAAATATTTTCAGTTGGTGATGAACCATGGTGGAATCCATATCAGAACGAACTCCATGCAGAACCAACACACAGATACAATGAACAAACATGGTATGGTCAGGTAGATCCAGTTCATGCACCTTGGGTTACTGTACAACCAATTCAAAAATCAACACCTATAGCATGGCATACATATGCGCCAACAACTCCGGTGTATCAACAATATGCAAATATACCGACAACCCAAGGACAGATGGATCTTTGGACGGATGGATACCGTAATCGCCTTGCACCAGTCACATTATTTAGTATAAATATGCCAGTTCATACCTACCATGATACAGAAAGGCGACCTTTCATTCCAAGACCATCGGTAACACGAAAGAAAATTATTCCTACGACAACTACCACAGTGAGAACAACTACGACAACGGCAGCAACAACAACAACAGCGACACCTGTGATACAACATCCGGTTGGACCTTCCCAGAATGCCGATACAGTTGAGGAAGAGCGTAAGTTATGTAACGTCTGTTATATCTAACAGCATAATGTTTATCTTTAAAAGTTGATTCACGAAATTGGAGTTAAAATAGTAATAGATTTTATTTTTTGTAGAGAAACGGACATACATTTCTTCAATTATAAAATACACGTACAATTCTTTCATGAAAAGTGTATTAAACAATCCTTGGAGGTCAAGGTTTTAGTTATCTAAGATTGAAAATTTTTAATAAGTTTTACTTGCAGACAGGACACAACACGGCACACATCAACATGGTGAGTTCCTTTGCTTACTGATTGATCTTTGAAGAAATAACTGCTTGAATATTTCAATCAAAGTGTCGGTATACATATGTAATGTCTAAAAACGATGCATTCAGGAACACATTGGCTGTAAACATGTGCATTTTAGCTTGTATACAAAAAGTGTAAATGAAAAGGATTACCACGTTAATGAGACTGCAAATTTTTAGAAAACTGACATTTGATAATATACAAGCAGGTTATTTCTCTGGTCATTCAAGTGAGCTAGTGCAATTAAAGAATGCTTGACAGACAGGTACTGAAAAAGGCTTTTTATGGTAAATCAGATTAAAACTGGAATCGGAGAGGGAATAGTTACATAGCTGTGTTTTGAATACATACTTTAGATATCGTCATTATCAGAAACCTTTAAGTTTCTACGTTAATATAATAAGCAATCGCCATGATTCTGCATATGGAATGTAACATTACCATTTTCTGATTCAGACATTAACATTTTTTGAGTTTTGACAAGTCTACTGGCATTTTCAAGACCGTTTCCTTATTTTTAGTTCGATTTCTCAACAAAAAACAACAATGTGCTCATGACTCTCATCGATATTCTACTGGGTTTGCTAAAATTGAAAATTGCAATGTAACTACAAATTCCCAAACACTTGCAAATGGAAAATATAATCAATTATTTATTTTATAATATGCCCTTCTCCACATATTCTTCATATTTATTAAAGCCAAGTATACCAAAATAAAGAAAAAAGAAAAAACTCACTACCTATTTTTCAAGATGATATGAACATACAATTTTCGTCATTTTTCGTCAGAATTTATAACTAAATTCTTATCAAAAATATTATACCAAAAATGGTAAAAATCTTGCTTTTTCAAAGTATTAAGAAAAAGGGGCCTACAAACGTTTGTTTTTATACTGTTTTGATACTGGAATTGGATTACACTTACCATAATTACATGGAATTCGAAAGAAATCGCTGTTCTCCTGTTTAATAAAAGTCACCAAAGAAGCAAAACAATTCCAACGAACAAAGCTTGAAAGAAGATATACTAAACTAACAAAACATGTAACACAGAAATAAAGAATAAATAGTTAACATCCATAATGTTCTGTTTTCTGTTTTTGAAAATAATTTAGCTCATATTTTCCCTTATCACCATAGAAAAAAGAAGGGAAACGGGGAATGTGTCAAAGAGACAACGACCCTAAGGGGAGTAATAACTCAAAGCCGCCATTAATGAACGGTAAGGAAACCCCACACCCAACGCCAGGTCGGAGTCGGTCCTGAATTGTCTTTTATACTTTTTATCAAAATAGCCAATGCATTAAGAATTGAAATTACTATGGATTCGGACACTGCTGACATTTAATTTCTCAATTTTTTACAATAGAAGCACACCGACAGGAAGTATTTAAATAAAGAAAAAGGGAAAGGCAAACAATTGCTTCTTTAAAAAAATACAAAACTGCACAACACATGGAAATCATGACAGAGAACAAATAATGACTTAAAAACTCCGATATAATCCAAACACAAAGGTTAAAACAGTAAAACAATTATGGAGGCTTTCTCCTGATGTCGATTATATCAAGAATTTCTCGAATCCTATAAGAATTGATTAAGCACTGTAGACTTTATGAAATGGTAAAATGAAATATATAGGTTCGTGTGCTTTTAATTGAGATAGACGAAATTAAAAAAAAATGGCGGGAAACGGATTTCTCTGGATTTTCCCTTAATTTAACATTAGGACTATTTTTTGTCTAAAAGCTAGGAAGTTATATCAAGAATTGTATAAAAACTTGTCATGTGTCATAATTTGACCCTCAGAATACATTCGTGGAGCAAAAAGTGGGGGGTCCGTGTGCAAAATTCTTTATGCCACTGAACTGGAGAAAACCAGAGGAGTTCAAAAATGTCATGCGTGAGCCACCTTAAAACTAAATAAGTTCAAAGCAACAATATTAACTTGGCTATTATAAACTATGTTTTGAGAAATACAATGATTGTTTGCACATTATTATTTTGTTTTAGATCTTTGCTATGGCAGTCAGTATGTTGACGGTGTTGGGTATAATGCTGATCCAAAAAGTTGTAATGAATTTGTCCAGTGTTTTTATGAAGGAGGACAAATCAAAGTGGAGAAAGCTCGATGTCCGTTTCGTATGTTTTGGGACCAGAGGTTACTCCTTTGTCGACCATCAACATCCATGTCATGTTGGAGAGGTAAGGTGTGAGGCTTTAGATTTCATACTTTTATTTCTTGGTACTATAAGAGAACTGAAACCAAGTTAAAACGATGAATGTAATTAGAATAACTCGGAGTAATTGGAAGATTGGTTTACTGATATGAAATTAGATTTCGAAAACCTCAGAAGTGTTGTAATATTTCGTTGATAATTGTTTAATGTACTTTCATAAGTCGATGAGAGAATATAGGTAAATGAGAGAAATAAGAAGAATGTTTTAAAGATCTTTTTTGACGTACAAAGCGACGTCTTTTTATATTCCTTTTAGTTGTAATGGTTTTGAATGTAAAACCATATCAATTAGGATTGGTTTTGCCATACCAGTGGTGATGTGAAGTTTGTTGATACCACCATATATTCCGATTTACAGATGTAGGCCTGCTTTTGATTGGATGACGTTCCTTGAATGTCAACATATATTCGGAAATCTGCCAGGTAATATAAGTTGTCATGGAAACTGACAACGTCATAACATGAAAACAACATTGTGAAATTGATAAGAGTAAAATTTTCGCAGATTTTATTTCACCAGGGCTGTTCATGGAAATATAAAGATAATTCAGGTTACAGACGGGGTATATAGCGTGAAATACATTGGATGTTTATTATATTTCCTTCGGCTTCGTCTCAGGAAATATAACTAAACATCCAGGGTATGTCACGCTATATACCCCCTCTGAAACCTGAATAACATATAATATACTTAGTAGCTAATATAACCAGTGCAAACTATTGCATGTGTTATGTTTTAGGTGCTATTTTGTGGAAATAAATGGAGTTCAAAAATTCAACGGTTTTATAAAAGCAATTGTTGCACTGACGGGATCAAAGAGCCAACCTAACCGTAAAACATAAGTCTAGCGGAACATCGTTTATGTGCTATCTATGACCTATCTTTTTTTTTGAATTTCAGAAAAATTAAAATAATCTTTCTTTTCTTCAGATCCCTGCTTTGATTTTACTGTTCGTTCCTATGACCATAAAGGTAATTGCCGAGCTCATTGGACATGTAGAAATGGATTGTCTCAACCTAAATGCTGTAATATGGGATTTTCTTACAGCGAGGAAAAACAAGAGTGTATTCGAGACCCCGGATGTACTGATTGGTGTGAGGACAGTGGAGAGTTAACTTTTACTTCACCTTTTGGTATAGAATTTAACTTATACTACTATCTAAGATTTAATCATAAATCTGTGGAAGTTATATTTCAATCATTTCAAATACTGCTGAAGTTTAAATATGCCCCAAAACATGCAACGTATAAATCGCTGTCAGAAAACTTTTCTCGACTACCGCAGAGTAATTTGATTACACAGAAAAAGATTCTATAAATATATAAAAAAATCATTTAATGATATTCAAACAATTAAATGGTCCCTTGTTTATTTTCTTATCCAGTTGCATTTGAAACATAGATGTGAAAGAATTGAATTAACAAGACAAGATAATGATAAAAAGATATTTATTACTTTACATTATGCAAATTTTTTTTTTCGCGCCATATTTTTTTCTGTTTTGCCTTTGTCCATGGATTGTTTGTTATTTTGATTGACGGTTCGGTTCTCACTAACTTTGTTATTTTAGCCTTAAAATTTTATAGTTGACAGTAAACAGTAGTAAATCACTGTTTACAATGCACACCTTGTAATAACAGGTAATTAATATTTTATGAGTTTATGGTAACAGTAGAACATTACCACATGTATAATAAAGTTATCAAGTTATATATTGAGTCAAATTTGAATACAAAAATGTCTTCGAGTGGAGTTTTGTGTGTAGATCAATATTCTCACATACTATTCTTTCATTTATCCCCCCCCCCCCAATTCTAATAAAAGTCCGATATCCAATTGGCAATGACAGTAAATTAATTAAAGACTGTTCAAGAATAATTTTTCCTGGCTATCCATATGGTTTGAAGCACAGGTAGGACTTTACTTGCTTTACTGTATTCCACACGCTTATAAAAAAAATAACCATTACACAAAATAGAAAAAATATCAATGGAAAGCGTTACGTTTAAGCTTTCACATAGTATCAAATAATATGAAAAATTGGATGCATTTGTTTGGGTTTACAGACAGGGTTTCTCCTATCACTTAGATATATCCTATTAATAAATTTGGCGTGTAAATATGCCCAACTTACAAAAAAGAACAAAGTTTTTTCACGGCCTTATATCTCTTTTTTTCAGCTAGCTGCAGAATGACTCCATTCGAAACAAATGAAGGGTTTTATTTTGAAGAAATACCAGGCCTGGGAATGATGACAAGATCTTGTCCCCGTGGTTCACAGTTTAATCCGGGTCTTTGTACATGTGATAGGAGTGATGAAGTCCGAAAAGATTGTACGTATTAAGATTGTATCACAGACCTAAGTCTCCCCAAAGTAAGCAGTTTGTTTGTTAGTTAGCCTCACTTACCAGCTTACTACAGGAGAAAACAGACCTAAGTCTCCCCAAAGTAAGCAGTTTGTTTGCTAGTTAGCCTCACTTACCAGCTTACTACAGGAGAAAACAGACCTAAGTCTCCCCAAAGTAAGCAGTTTGTTTG
>MJUU01031160.1:2278-20253 GCA_002080025.1 Modiolus philippinarum
AAAGAAAGAGTCAGGAAACATCGACGACAGAAACGAGCAGCTCAGCATGATATTGAAACCGAAGACTCAAGTGGGTATGACACAGCATGGACTACACCTGATCAGTCTTTACTTGTTGTTAAGTTTCCATCTGCAAGGAGAAAAGGACCACGTAAACGAGTCGCCAAAGCATTATCTTCTGCTCACAGAAACATTCAAAAATTAGAATCTGAAAATAAAACATTGAAAACAAGGATTAAAACAACACAGAAAAGGGTACAGAGGATGAAGGGAAAGAATAAGTGTTTGACCCCTAAAAGTAAGACGGATAAAATGATGAAAAGTTTACGCCTAAAACAAACCACTAAGCACATAGAAAAAGTAAGAAGACAATTACTTTTAAGCAATGTTGTAACACAGGAAATCGGAAACAACGTAAAGACTGCTGGTCCCCGCAAGAAGCGAAGTATTTATGGAGCGATAACTGGACAACTTGTTTTAAAATACAAATGTATTTCAAGTTTGAGTAAATCAGCCCATCTTAACAGAAACGTGGTATCAAAGGTAATAAAAGAAGGAATAGGAAAAGTAAAAGACAGGAAACGTATACAAAACAAGTACAGAGAAAGTGTCTTATCCTTTCTGGAGAGAGAGGATAATTGTAGAGTAAATCCCGGAAAGAATGATGCTGTGAAATGTACAGATGGCAAAATTCAAACTAAAGTTTTAACTGATTACTTGGACAACCTGTACCAAAAGTACTGCTCAGAAAATCCAGAGGCTAAACTTTCTCTTGCAACATTTAAGAGGATGAGACCAAAATATATTCTTACGACAAACTTTCTGAGTAGAAGTACATGTTTGTGCACGAAACACCAGAACTTCTCGTTTAAATTGAAAATGCTTAAAAACGCTGGTATTGCTGCGACATGCAATCCTGAAGACTTTGTTCGGCAAGGCGTAGTGGTAGATTTCACGAAACTACCAAGTCAGATTTCTTTTTCTACATGGAAACGCGTCACTGTTAACGACGGAAAAAAGAAAATGAAAATAATTCAAGAAGAGATGAAAAAGGAAGATTTCATAGAGCTATGGGAAAAAGAAGTATTGGAATTTCGTGATCATGTTCGTAGATTGCAAAAACAGTATTCTGAGATTCGTACTTTGAAGCAAGGTCTTCCTGTCGGCGAAGTCGTTCTCCATATGGATTTCGCGGAAAATTACAGCTGCAAAACTGCTGACGAAGTCCAAAGTGCGTATTGGAATCAATCGCAAGTAACACTGCATCCAATTGTTATGTATTTTAGAGATAAGGATGAATCGTCTCTTAATCACAGAAGTTTTGTAGCTGTGTCCGATAGTGTCACGCATGCCTCGTCTACAGTGATAACAATATTGCAGGAATTTTATGGTCTACAAATTCCGGAACTTCAAAATATCAAACATGTTCACTACTGGACTGACAGTCCAACTAGCCAATACCGGAATAGGTATATTTTTGACACTGTGATAAACCATCAAAATCTCTTTGGTTTCCCTGCAACCTGGAATTACTTCGAGGCGGGGCATGGGAAAGGGCCATGTGATGGCGTGGGCGGCACATCTAAGCGAATGGCGGACGAGGCCGTAAATGCACAAAAAGCAACAATACAGGACGCAGATGACTTTTATTGTTGGGCTAAAAACTCCAAAAGTGTCAAAGGTATAACTTTCTTTTTCGTTTCAAAAGATAAATGCGAAAAGAAGGCGAGTGACATGCAATCCTGCAGACTTCAACCAGTAAAAGGAACGATGTCCTTCCATGCATGCAAATGTGACAATAACATTCTTCTTACGGGAAACACATCTTGCTACTGTGACACGTGCATGCAAGGAAACTCCTGTGAGAACTGGAGCGTTGCTGCTGCTGCTTATGTTGGTGACAAACAAACACGCCAGCGAGAGATAGCCGAGGAATCAAATCAAGCTAATAGTGTAGTTGCATCCGAAGGTGTTATAACCACGTTTAATGAGGATGATTTTGTTGCGACAATGTATTTAAATAATTGGTTTATTGGCAAAATCTTGAAGGTAGATAAAACAGACAATGAATTTGAAATTTCTTTCATGAAACAGAAGAAAAATATGTTCCAGTGGCCATCTCCAGAAGATGTATTATGGGTAACTGAAAAGGATATCCTCTGCAAGGTCAAAAAACCTATTCCGTCAGGAAAATCTGCCAGGATGTACCGGATCGAAAAGGAAGATATGGAAATAATTGAACGACTTTTTGCAAATAAATGAAACATACGTTACCTCTTTAATCCGATAGTGGTATACAATCTAGGCTAGGAAGTGGTAGATTTTAGAAATGGTGGTCAGTTTATATAGTTTTCACTTAAAAGGATTGAAGCAACAACATATTCGTGGAAATTAAACCAATATCTGGCATGCCTTAGTTTTTGTTAACATACGTTACTATACTGTTTCATGTTCTAGTTACAGTTATTGTTGCAAATGAGTTTATAATTTTGTTTATTAAGTTTTATCCGAATGATTAAGGATTTAATCAGTTTAAAAGAATGTCTAATGATCTTGCAGAGGGTACCGTTTTCAGGTTAATGAAGTGTAATCTAAATAGACTTTATATCTGTTGCATATTTGCATTTATATCAGGAAACTGCAAAGTGCTATTAAGTTAAATTCAACACTTATGACAAAACTACGTAATTTGAGTAAATATTAACCAGAATTTTCCATTTTGTAAATGTTTTGATATATTTCACAAAGAGTAACACATTATGCCATTTTCGAAAATTTATTGAAACATTCGTTACAATTTACCATGTCAAAGAAAGGCTCTTATTCTCTCCTTATATCACTTGTGAAGAAAGTGATTATTTTGGTGCAAGCCAATTATTGTTCAACGAGTATTTTTACATCAGTATAACGGAACCCAGTTGATCCCTATCTTTACACTGAAGGTTGCAAATTGATTATAATTGAAATTTTGCATTGCTTTTCAAATGCAATAAAATTGTTTCCATTTTGTTACTTTTTTATTAAAAGTTCTATCAAAGGAAAATAGTTTTCAGTGTTTGTATTAAATAACTTACTCCACACCTTGTCGATTAAGACAGTGTGCTGATATTATACTACTTTAGCATGGACGTTATTTCCAAAAAATGGATATCTTAAATGGTATCACGTATGTTACAATGTGAAAAATTAAGACAAATTAGCATCGAATTCAACCCATCGTATTTTTTGAAGCAGTACAGTTAACTTGAAACTGTTTTGTATTCATGATCCTTTGGTATTCAGGTGTGTATTAAATAATTCTGGGGCCAATCAAATCACTTTCATTTTCTAAAATATTTTACTTCAAATTGCATGGTTCTATTGAGCCTGGGTGTTTTTCTGAAACCAGTGGGGCCATAAACTGGAAATAAGAACCTGGGATAGCCGATATGCCAAGAAACTACATACTGAAATTTGATGATGATCCGTCCACTAGAAACAAAGTTTTGCTGGCCACAGACGCCGACGACTGCGCCATAACATAATACGACCGCAAAATTTTTGCGGTCGTATAAAAATAAAAAGTCAGATCAGTAAAAGATAAACATAGAATGATAAAAGTAGCCTTGTAAATGACACATAATTCGGTCTAATCTTTTATCAGCTTCTGTGTTAAAACGAACACATTGTCATCAAATATGAAAGGAAATAGACTAAACAAGGTGTAGATTCATATACAATCATGAAAATGTTGCATTTTGTCAACTTTTTACACAGAAACTGTCAGTTATTGATATAGAAACCACAACACTAAATCAGTAACATCACATCATTAGACTCCATCAAGAAGGTCAGGTGGGGACACATACATGTATTTTGAATCCACCCAACATGTAATTTAATTTTGTCACAGACAGTAATTTTTCAACAAATGTTGACAAAACATATTTAGATATTGCTGCGGTCATGGAAGTGGCAAAACTTTTATTGTAATGAAGTCAAGATTAACACCCCAAGCTTACACAATGTGTTAGATTCATCGATATGAAAGGTCTTCATTGTAGATATATCAGACCTGAAAACCTGACAAATGTATACAATGTTGTCTTTGAACGACAGCGAGTTAATGAAAGGTAGACAGCTTGGGGTGTAAATCTTCTGAAAGTTTTGCCACTTGCTTGACCGCAGCAATAAAGATAAAAAAACTCTCCAATTGTGGAAATACAAAATGTGTAATATTTTTGATAGCAGTGATTTTCAACAAAACATACTACCTACACAAGTATGGTTAAATTAGTACATCATGTCCGAGATCATGTACGTACATGTACATGCCTTTTGAGACATTACCTTGCTTGACCACACAATATCTATTTATATCTGTTAATCACAAATGACACATTTATTTTTAGGACTTTCACCTTTTTTTAAATATGACAAATTATGAGTTATTTATATGTATTTATAGTACTCCTATCATATACACCTGCTGCCAAACACATGTTGTAAATTTGTGTTAATTGTCACATGAAATATGACATTTATGATGTTTAAAAATAATCAGAAATAATTAACATCAAGGATCAAAATCATGATTGTAATATGTAACACTGTCAATAGGAAAATAAAATTCATAAAATAATTCATACCAGCTGTTCTTAATTAAAGTTTTAATACTTGCACATTCGTGATTATTGTTTAGTATAAAAGTCAGTTATGTCTGATATGTTTTGAAGCGAGTATAGCAACTTGGCGAGTATAACGGCGAGTATTACAAAATCTTCCTACAGCGGATCTTACAAGACAATACGAGATGCAAATTCTTCTCCATAAAAATCCTTGGTCTACAGGAAATGGCATTTATATGCAGTATATATAAACCGAATCGGATATGGACGGAATCAAAATATATAGGAGTTCAGACAAACCTGATTTGTTTGAAAATAAAATTCTAGGACGAGTCAATTTTCTATGGGTGGACGGGATGAAAATCTGCTAATTAATTTTTATCATGATCAGCCAAAGAATCCGGATGGCTTCGCGCCAAATCCCATTCGCACCCTGGGTTGTTTGTTCCTATTCCCTTTCGCCCCGGGGTGTGTCCGCGTCGATTCCCGTTTGCCCTGGGTCGTTTTGCTCCACTTTTATATTTTTTTTTAAACTGTTTCTTGTACTTATCGGTTGCATTTGATTATTTTTTTCTTCTATATTTTTTCTAACAATTTTGAAACAGTCATGCAAAGAATATCAAAACATCGACAGTTTAAATAATTAAACTGGTATTGAAGTACATCCATAGATGTATGGCGGTATGATCCATGCATACATTGTTTTACTTCAGGTAATTAATACACTCTGTAAGGCAACATGGGGATATTTGTAGTGAGACAGAGACCAAGAACTAAGCAGAATGGAGAAAAACACACGTGCCATTGACTTGCATGATAAAATGAGTTCGTCTAATTGGATTGTACTCCTGAACAGTAAACTCCGAGATTATTAACAAGATACCATTGTTTTTTTTTTTTTCACTTTGTTACAGTACAGAAAGAGACATACAATCACTGTGATAGTGGGGATGTCTAGGAAAGTGATTGGGATTAATTTTTACCTTTAAAATTTTTTAATTGGGGCAATAATGCCCAAGTTTTGTCAGGACATTTCCTGTTTAACAGGTAAAAATCTAATTAAGCAGGTAGACTTCAAAGGAATTACAGGTAAAACAGGTAATAAAATTTAATCCTCACCACTCTGTTTTATTGCTTTTTAGGTCTATCACAGTGATAGTATGTCTGTGATTTTATGTCTAAAGGATTAAAATTTATGTCTCCCCAAGTGATTTGTTATGGTATGTCTCTTTCTATACATATTCTGAACCTGGACTAAGAGATAAAGATACATACATGTACATATAGGTTTTAATTATTTAATTATATTCTGATAGATCAAAGAATGATTACCGTAATCATTACTTAGTTATATTGAATGATTGTGTCTTAAACTATTTAATTACTCCATTAATTATTTTTTGAAACTATCGTTTATTTTTATTAATTAAATTCAAATGCAAATCTGACGTATATCCATCCACAGCCAATTATGCATTATATTACCTTTAATTATCGGAGCGAAACAACCCACTTTTCGGCGCGAAATAACCCGGAGCGAACGGGTAATAGGAGCAAAACAACCCGGTACCTGAGCCAAAGGGCAATTAAAATTTCCTACCTGATCACTCCAACTATGCCCATACTTCCAGTCTGTTACGTAATGTTCTGAATTTTTGGTTAAAATGTTGTATTCAACGGTTTTTCCTATCAGCTTACTAACATTCTGAATTATTGTTTTTGATTTTAGTGACACAAGTGCACGATTTTTAGCAGGGACTTTCTTATTGTTCACGCGCATCATCACATTTTCAGGGAACTCTGTCAGTCTTTTTTTTTCTACGACAGCATGTGTGGTTCTTCCAGTCAAAAGATCACCACCTAATGATACAACATCTCCCTTTCCAAAATACAATCCCCAATCTGCATAAATCGTGTGGTCAATTTCGATTAAATCGCCTGGTCGAGCGTGCAGATGTTCTGGTTTCACAAAAGGTTTCAGACCAACACTCAAAGTCAGTTTAGGAGGGGTTTTGTAATCTCCTTTTCTCAAAACAACTTCATTTTCTTCCATATTTTTGGCAGACGAACATTAAAACGCAAAAGAAAACAAAGTCACTATTGTCATCAGCTGTTTACAGCAAAAGTTCCATTCGTCGGGGATTTTCCACTGAATTTTACCACGTGATAAGTTTTATATTTGGCCATGGGGACGATTTAGGTTGTCAACAAAAAAAAATCGGATAAGCTTATCACTTTGTGAAATTCCGTGTTTTGAAATTCTTGTATTTAATAAAATGAGTAATTTAAAATAGCTATTTTCACAATTTATCGGAAAACATTCTTTCAGAGTGATATATTTATTCACAACTTTCCCCAAAATGCCTCGGGTGAATAGACCCTTTCACGATAACTGCGTTCCTGTGATTTTGTGAGTGGGTTAACAACAATTCCCGCTAAAATGACGTCGGAGAACAATCAAACAAGACGTCACGTATATTATGACGTTGCTTTTTACCTACTCAAAGCCTTATGAGCGCATGTGTCAACTTCAGGACCGCAGTTATCGTGAAAGGGTCTATTTATATAAGGTTCAAGGCCGAACCGGCTCGTCTGGTTCCAACGAGGAATGGGGAACCATTCTCTACAAAACCCAACCTCCGGTTTTATCCAATCAAAATTTGTTTATGGCTAATGTGAAGGTCAAAAGCAGTATGTCAGAAATGCTGGTAGTCGAAAACTTTATAAACGGAGAGTTTGTTGCTGCAAAATCACACATTGACAGCTTTGACCCATCCACAGGTTCTGTATGGGCGAAAATTCCAGACAGTGATGAAACAGATGTGAACAGAGCAGTAGATGCAGCTAAAGAGGCTTTCCCAAAGTATGCTTTATCTTCAGGTTCGGGGAAACCCCAATTGGGCTATATCCCTATACCAGAGACATATAATTACAGAGATTGGCAACTCTTCTATCACCCCATATTAATCACAACAAACATGGTAGAACCTCTTAAACTGCTTTTAATCCAGTTGACATATTTCTTAACCGAAAAGAGAATTGTTTTCCTTAATTATTTTATAGTGTAGTTTAGAAAATTTGAATTAAAGATATTAATAAACAAAAAAGATATTGGCAAATAAAGCGGAGACTTCATGTGGAAATCTGACGGCGAAGATCGTGATGTGCCTTGTTTACTTTTGAAACTCCTCTTTTATTTCCGTGATTACAACTTCCTAGTTATGAAAACTGGAAAGTATTTAACATTGTTGGTAGAGTTTAGATAGTTTTATTATGATATTTTCATATTTTATCAAGATATTAGCGATTTATTTTTATGAAGTGGAAGTTTTATCGAAGTCTCGATGGCGGTGTGATTTCACGAGAATTTGTCATGTTGCCAATCTCTTTAAGGGGATACGATACAGTAAAGATCCTGAACTGATTTTTTCGTGAAATTTTCAAATAAAGTCAATTTAAATATGCTCTTTCCAAATCTGCAAAGAAAAATATACTTTCATGATTTCGTTTTCGAGATAATTGCGATTCAAAATTGCCCATTTTCCAAAATATTGCCTAAAAATTGTATATTTACAACAATATGTAAAATGTCATAACTTTTGAACGAATGATGCTAATTGCTTCCGGTTTTTTGCTACAGTTTCCTGAGATATTTCTAAAGAAAGTAAGTAGACATTTAAAAACAAAATTTTGACATTTGTGGTTCGAAATTGACATTTATGTTCATATTTACAGAAAAAACGTTCATTTCTTGTAAGTAAAATTTCACATAGAAAAAGATTGTGAACTGATTTTTTCTTTATAATTCCCAGAGATCTCCGTGAAACATCACTCTACCAAAATTCGCTTTGAATAATGGGGGTCCATGTGCTTAATTCAAAGCTACAGAGAGAAAACTGGCATTTTTTATCGCTACAATTGAGTATTCCCGGTTTTGGCGCGAAATGACGTTACATTATATTTTGCTTGGAAAAACGTCGTAAACTTATGTTTTCTCGCTTATTAGTGTTGCGAAAAATAGGACAGAATTTAATTTCATTATACAGGAAATAAAAGACATCAAACAGAACAGAGAATTGATCCTGTGATTAATGATTACTTGTGTCTGAAGATATTCACAAAGATCAGTCGAATACAACTCGACCCTTCTAGCGACTTTGTAATGATTTCCCTTATGTCGCTGTTCAAGTATATAGATCAATATAGAGCGACCAATTCCCTGGTTTCACCTATCGACCTTTTATGAAAAAAAAATCAGAATTCATTGTATGTTGTGTTGGTTTAGTTTAAGGGGTTGGGTAGGAGGTTTTTGATCCGGATTTCCCCCAAAAAGAATGTACGATTCCCCCAGTCATCCCGAAAAATAAAATTGACCGAATTCCGTTCCTGATAATTGTTTTTTACCGAATTCTCTGTGAAATAATTGGCCTTTCCTGTTGTCCGGAAAAAGATCATACCGACCCTCATTTAAAGTTAAAGAATTATCATGCATATTGTCGTGATAATGCCTCTTCAATATCATACTCTCGCCTATTATTTGATAATACATTGTCACGGCAATTGTGATATAAAAAAAACGATTTTCATGGGATTTTTAATTGAATTTTCAAAGGATCCCCTGAAAATTCAAAACGTAAAACTCCGTGAAATTGCACTGAAGATTGATTCTATTGTAAACGATGCCGTTGGAAAAATTATTCTATTTGAAACGATGCCAAAAGGAGATTTTTGCTTTCAGGTTTCAATTTGAGAAGTATGTCGAATCTTGAGTTGCCGTGTTCCCTATTTCGTCATGAGCAATTCATATTTAACCACATTGATTTTATTATAGATTTATTTTACATGCTTTTCTTGCTTCGGTATTCGTTTGCCGATGTATTCACAGACATTAATCTGTCCGCAATTCGCGAAGTCCGGTGATTTATGACGTCGCGCTCTAATCTGTGACGTCGCGAAAACAACATTCCAAATCCGGCGATGTTATTATCTGCCCTTGGTACTGTATGGTATCCCCTTAATTATATGTCTCTGCCTATACCAACACCACCATCTTATTGTAACTACACCACTTGTTTTTAAAGATAAAGTGAAGAATGTGAACACAATTCTGGTACTACCAGAATTGAACAATTCTGGTACAAATAAGTGTACCAGAATTGTTGGAACAATTCTGGAATTACCAGAATTGTGTTTTTACAATTCTGGTTTTTCCAGAATTGTTGAGTTGGACAATTCTAGTAATCCAGAATTGTTTGTATTTTTTAACAATTCTGGGACAGAAGGTTATACCAGAATTGTTCATTTCAAAAGACAATTCTGGTCTTCCAGAATTGTACAACTTACAATTCTGGTTATTCCAGAGTTGGAGATTATGCAATTCTGGTTTTACCAGAATTGTAATAGTTTACAATTCTGGAAAGCGTAATTGTAATTCCAACAATTCTGTAGTGCAATTCTTAGTCTAATTCTTGTCTAAATTGTTTTGTGTAATAAACAATGATAAATTTAAAAACCTGTCTGTGTATACTTTATTTCTTAATCCAGATTCAGAATATAACGAAGTGAAGAAAGGCTAAAAACAGATGAAAAATATACTGTGAAAAAACAAAATGGCATCTTGTTAACAGTTTCAGAGTTTACTGCCAAGGAGTACAACCCAATTTGACAAAACTCATTTTATTATGCAATTCAATGGCACATGTGTTTTCTCCATTCTGCTTAGTTCTTGGTCTCTGTCTCACTACACATATCACCAATGGTATCTTACGGAGTGACCGGGTTGTTCAACTTACGTTTAAATCTTAACCGAGGGTTAAAAAATGTAACCATGGGTTAAAATTTCACCATCTGTAATTTTCTGTTGCTCATCTCTTGGTTATATTTAACCAGCGGTTAAAATTACTAAACCCTCGGTTAAATTTGGCTAAATTTAACCGAGGTATAAACCTTCGTTAAAACTTTTAACCAAGGGTTAAATAATATTTAGTTGGTAATTACATCCAAATATTTGACAGGAAAGCCATTTTATAAGAAGAAACAAGAAATATTATAGATAGAAATTCAATGAAGATTAACAGAAAGCTTTTACAATGCCATTTGAAGAAGGCCAGATTTTTTCATGGGCGATTACTCTCACAGCTTCAGCGATATAGATCTAGACCTTGGAAGGCATGAAATATCATTGTAATCGTATTAAGAAATGAACCTACAACAGTATAATGTTGCTTTGATATTTTTAAATCAATGATTTTTTTTCACACAGCCTACTGCAGTTCATAGAACTGGAGGAACATTTACGCTGTTTTCACTGTTACATAAACTTACGTTGTTTACACTGTCCAGATATAATTCCCAGCAAAATAAAGAATGACACGATCTTCTTTAAATGTTCTGTATCAGAATATTCCCCTACATTTTTATTCAAAACAACGTCATGAACGTGGTTGAGAAACTGGTACGCCACTATAGTTTGAAATCAATGACGGACTTACTCTTCCAGTTTCCACAAAACATATCGAATGTCCATTTGAATAGAGACTTTTTTTATTAGAGTAGAAAATCCGATGTCTAATGATTGAATCTGAAATTTATAAAAAAAAAAAAAAAAAAATTGACCAGTAATGCAAAAAATGTGAAAATACAACAAACAATAGTTTGTTATTTTTTCATTTGAAGTTTGTTAAAAACTGCATCTTTCTTTTTTTCATACGACCGCAAAAATTATTGGTATGGTGCTGTCGGCGTCTTCATTGTCGTTGTCGTCGTCTGTAGACACTTTAGCTTTTGGTCAATAACTTTAGTTACAGTAGATCAATCCTTATGAAATTTTAACATAATGTTCTTTGGTACAAAAGGAAGGCTTAGCTTAGTTTTGGTCATTGTGGCCCCACCCATAATTAAAAAACGGGCCAAAAAAGGGTTAAATTGGGTGTTTTCACATGTTTCTCTGTAGAATCTTTATTATTAATCGGATTTTGATGGGGTCTCTTTCAGTGTGCTCCTGAGGAAATTTCCATTCTGGAGTATGCAATGGATTTCACGTAGCATGTACCGCTCACGAGATGAATGGGGCCCAACAGGGGCAAATCTCCAAAAAAATATTTTTTTTTATTTTATGTCCGATTTTGATGCAGTTTTTTTTAATGGATTAGTTGTGAAAAATTAATATGGCACACAGCTATTAGATTTTTGAGAACTTGTTTCCTTTCCCAGCTATGAGGGGCCGAACGGGGCCAGAATTGCGAATTTGCAGATTATGTAGAATTTTTATTTTTCATCGGATTTCTATGGGATTTTTTTCTTTGGATTCCTCTTGATCTAAGCTTTCAGTAGTTTATCTATTGATTTGGCGTAGTTCTTATCGTATCCAAGCTACGAGGGGTCAAAGGGGCCAACATTGCAATTTTTCTAAATATGTCAAATTTTTATTTTTCATCGGATTCCTATGGGATTTTTTTCCTTGGATTCCTCTTGATCTAAGCTTTCTGTAGTATGCCAACAGATTTTGTGTAGGTCTTGCTGCTTCCGAGCAACAAGGGGTCAAAGGGGCCAAAATTGCAATTTTTCTAAATACGTCATATCTTTATTTTTCATCAGATTTTGATGGGATTTTTTTCTTTGGATTCCTCTTGATCTCAGCTTTCAGTGGTATGACAACGGATTTTGTGTAGGTCTTACTGTTTCCGAGTTGCAAGGGGTCAAAGAGGCCAAAAATGCAATTTTTCTAAATATGTCATATCTTTATTTTTCATCAGATTTTGATGGAATTTTTTTCTTTGAATTTCTATGGATGTAAAGTTTTAGTTGATAGTACATATTTTGCATACAAATGTAGCTCTTCATCAGTAAGTGATCAAAAGGGTTGAATTTTTCCCTATTTTGTTTCTTGCTAATAACTGTGTCAAGCTTCTTTTTGTGTCCATCTAATTATTGTGTCAAGCTCTTTACTGTGTCCACATTCACTTTAAACTACTTTTGTTGAAATTTCAGTGGTGGACATGCTGCGGTCGTATCATGCTGCGTTCGGCGTAGCCCTTTATTATATTTTAGAATTCGGTTGTCTTTCCCTTTTTTAAATTTTGTAATTCCGTTGATTCATGTTCAGGTCATTTCTTTCCTGAAGCGACACAGTCAACCATGTTTCCATGTTAGCAAAGTGTAGGGAAATAGGGAAATAGGGAATTATGGGAACCAGGGTTACGTTTAACTCGTGGTTAAGCTATTTAACCACGGGTTACATAGCAACGAGTTTAAATATGGTTGAGCAACCTGTATTTAACCCTGAGTTTTGTAACCATGAGTTAAAAATTTAACCAACCGTTAAATTTAAACCTTGGGTTATTTAAACTGTGAGTTGAACAACCGGGTCCTGAAGTAAAGATCATACCACCGTTCCATTGGCGGATCCAAGGGAGGGGGGTTCTGGGGGTTGGAACCCCCCTTTTATGGACAATCATGTATTTTTTAATGAATATCCTGATGTTTTATTAAGAAATACCCCAAAAATTATCGCATCTCACTCCGCTCGGCGAAATTTCCTTTCAATTCTACATAGGAACCCCGGCTTTTCAAATTCCCTGGATCCGCGCCTGCGATGCATCTCTGAATATACTTCATTACCAATTTAATTATTTAACTCTCGGCGTTTTGATATTCTTTCTGTTTCCACAGTGTTAGGAAAATGTAACAGAAAAAAATAATCAAATACAACAAAAAACCATAAAAATAACATCTTCAAAGAGAGACTCTGAAAGATTTGCCCATTTTTGGTACTCCCAAAACAAATTCTGATCAAATACATAAACATGATAAAGGAACCAGTTATTAAAAACAATTTATAAAAGTGGTGCGAAACAACCCATGGTGAATGGGAATTTAAGCGAACACACCTGGGGCAAAAGGGAACAGGAGCGAAACAACCCAGGGTGCATACGGGATTCGGCATGAAACAACCTGGATTTGTGTCAGATGACCACTCCAACAGTGTGAATATA
The DNA here is from genome assembly GCA_002080025.1 of Modiolus philippinarum. Taxonomy (NCBI): domain Eukaryota; kingdom Metazoa; phylum Mollusca; class Bivalvia; order Mytilida; family Modiolidae; genus Modiolus; species Modiolus philippinarum. The sequence goes on from MJUU01031160.1 coordinate 15,879, forward strand.
CTCAAGCACGAGTCCTGCACTTACAGAAGAAGAAGAAGAATATGTGACTTTCAAGATAGGAACTCTCGTGTAATTGAAGGCGGAAACGATCACCTCAGATACCATTATAAGATTGATTGATCGATTGATTGATTGATTGATGTTTTACGCCAACTTCAGCAATATTTCAGCTATATTGTGGTGAGAACTGTTGATTATATTGAACAATTTTACCATTATAAGAAGGAATACTGGAGTTCTAAACCTATTGAAATAAATGTATACCACATAAAACAAACTATTTATAAAATTGAAGTGCATTTATAATTTTTCCTACATGACAATTCTTTAAATAAGTTTTTTGATGAAAACAAATTATACTGAAGTGCTTCAAATGGATTAAATATAAATCATCCTTAGGCTAGCTCAACAGTGTTCATTAATTAGTGATTCCTTCTCAATGTTTTGTTGTATTGATTTTTTACATATAAAGATAAAACTGTATCAGAGTGGACACAATTCAAAAGTCCCTTATTGGGATATTATTTGTTATTCGGGAATCTTCACAGGGGATACAGGTTCATATTCACTGTCTGTGTTTTATATCCCCTGATCCGACAGGCAAAGGGGATATAGACCACAGACAGGGAATATTAAACCGTACCCCCTGTGAAGCCTAAATAACAGTTATTCTATTAGAAGTGCTATAATTTTTCTTTAAAAAGCATCTAAAAATTTTGCTATCACAGGGATTCTCTCATGGACAAGTACATAACTGAAATGTATAGAGGGCATAAACTAGTATACATCTTTTGCACATGGAATCTTTTTACCAGCTCAACACTGCAGGAGAGACAAACTCCTTTCTTAAATTAATAATGATATGATATCATATGGAGTATATTATAAATCTGTATACTGTATGGTTGTTATATTTCACGGGATATTAATTTTCGCGCTATTCGCATTTTAAACGATAACCGCGAAAATTTATACCCGCAAATATTTTACTGTAAGCCTGAAAATAAGTGAATATAATGACTAACTAAAAATCCGCGAATATCAAACCCTGCAAATAAATCCAACACTGAAAACCACGAAAATTTTGTACCACGAATATAAAGCCCTATACAGTAATTCACAAGAGACAACCATGACAAAGTTTTTACAAATACATGGTGAAACCAAGACCAAGCAATTAATGGAACAACGCTCTTATTAACATTTAAAATTTTTTGATTTCGACTTGAGCGGGTTTGGGAAACCAAGGTTATAATAAAATGGGTAAAGAGGGAAGAAAATTGGAACCACGGCTTATTTCCATACATCTGATGTATTTTAGGCAAATATACCTCCTAATAGTAACAAAGTAATTAGGACTGTTCCAGAAATTAAAAGGTCAATTGTTCAGAGAACAATTGCAAGGTCTTTCACCAGTTTTCACCATGAAATATCGTAATCCAAGAGCAAACGGAAGGATATATTGTTTCTCCAATGACTCTTACCGAGTTTCAGGTGCATATTCAATGGTTCAGCACGCGGTTGTCAACGTTTGCCGGGTTGTCTGAAAGCGTAGTAATGATGACGTCACAATATACTTCATTAATGAAATGAAACCTTGCGGGAAACATCACGCAGAAATTTAACCAATGTGGGGATTAAAAATAATACGTATTTTTGACCAACTGGGTTAACACCTTAAGAATTGGAGAAAACATTTTACAGTTTTGGGAAATTCTTTAATCTTGCGTGTGGGAGAGAGGGTAAATGATGGTTGTGTGTTGTAGTGCAATTGTTAGTCTAATTCTTGTTTAAATTGTTTTGTGTAATAAATTTAAAAACCTTGTCTTTGTAACTTTATTTCTTAATCCAGATTCAGAATATAACAAATATAACCATGATTTCATGAAAGTCACTTCCGGTTGGTAATTGCATTTATTTCCTTTTCTCCCATGCATTTCATCACCTATCTCTAGTGTTGGGAATGGGATACAAAAATCATAATCGATTAATCAGAATAATTGGATGAACCTTCTGATTCAATTATCGATTAAAATCAGATACCCTTATAGTGCTTATAGAGTTTGGTTTTAAGCATGTGTGCTGTGCTGTTATATTGCAAAAATTTAAACATATATTAATTCTCACTCTCCGTTTGAAGATACCTATGTATTTATCATGTTTATAACCTGTTGCTTAAGAACAGTTCTAAACAGTATGCTATATTAAGAGAACTCCACTTCTGATAAACAATTTTATTACTATTTATCACCCATTCTAGAATTATCAGACAGAAAAATGCTTAATTTTCTGCAAAATTTAACTGGCATCCGATTACATTTGTATCGATTATTGAAAATTATAATCGATTAATCAATTTTATGTGAAAATCGATCGATTATCAATTATATTCAATCATCGGAACATCACTACTTATCTCTTACTGTTTTCAAGATTTTACTGGAAAAAAAAACACAAAAAATTGGCTATGACTTTGTGCTAAAATTGAAGGTCTCTTCTTACTGATTAATTTGATATGTTTCTTGACTATACTATCAGTAACGGTTTAAAAGTTATATGTAAAAAACCATTTTCGGAAACGTGTCAAGGGCACTGACTCTTTATGGAGTCACCTGAGAGTTTTGGTCCAATGAAACAAATGTAGCCTTTTATATGTTGAACATTTTTGCTGATATACTTTTTTAGCTATCTATTATGGTTTCTGAGTTTATATCCTAAAAAGGTCAAAGGTCAAGGTCAAAGGTCACCAATCACCATCAACCTGGTACTCAAATTAAAGCTGTCTTTGCAATGAGATCACTTTAAATACATATGTTTACTATTTAAAAGTTATTAGCGAAAAACCGATTTAACGAAACGCATCAAGGGCTATAACTCAAAAACGGTTGATCGCAGAGTTTTGTGCCTGTTGAATGAAATGGAGATATCAATAAGAGGAGTATTTTTGCAATATAATGTTTTCAGAATTTTTTTATCGTTTCCGAGATATCGAGATAACAATTTTCAAATGGCCGCCATTTTGAAAATATGGCGGACAAAAAAATTTTTTACCCCGGATTTGTAATCAGGACCATAAAAGCTACCTGGAAACCAAATTTGGTTGAAATCCGATAACTTTGAGAAATTTGCATATTTAAGGGTCAAAAATGCGTAACCGGGGTCGCGACCCCAAAAAAAATTTTTGCATGATAAATCATCCTGAGGATGAATGCAACATTTTCCACATCTCAGATTTTTTATATCGGTTACGGTTTCTGAGCATATCCGATAACAAGGTTTTTGGTTCCAGGGCAGATAACTCCATTACTATAAATAGATCAGTATGCTTGCATCGGCTTTGAGGTCCCACACTGATGTCGGTTTATCACGCCAAGTATCAAAATTATATGTCGCGTAGTTTTTTTGAGGGGATTACGGCAGAAGAATAAGAATAAAAAAATTTTAAAAATTAAAAGGTCAATTGTTCAGAGAACAATGCAAGGTCTTTCAACATTATTTCATGAAAGTCACTTCCGGTTGGTAATTGCATTTATTTCCTTTTCTCCCATACATTTGATCAGCTATCTCTTACTGTTGTCAAGATTTTACTGAAAAAAAAACTTAAAATTGGCTATGACCTTGACCTCTGACCTTGATGACCTTTGACCTTGTGCTCAAATTGAAGATCTCTTCTTACTGATTAATTTGATATGTTACTTGACTATACTATCTGTAACGGTTTAAAAGTTATATGTAAAAAACCATTTTCCGAAATGCGTCAAGGGAACTAACTCTTTAGGGGGTCATCTGAGAGTTTCGGTCCAATTGAAACAAATGTAGCCCTTTATATGTCAATCATTTTTGCTGATATACTTTTTCAGCTATCTGTTGTGGTTTCTGAGTTTTTCTCCAAAAAAGGTCAAAGGTCAAGGTCAAAGGTCACCGCTCACCATCAACCTGGTACTCAAATTAAAGCTCTGGTCGCACTGATCACTTTGAATATATATGTTTACTATATAATCTGTAAGCGTTTTAAAGTTATTCGTGAAAAACCGATTTATAGAAAGGCGTCAAGGGCTATAACTCAATAACAGTTGATCACAGAGTTTCGCGCCTATTGAATAAAATGGAGATATCAATGAGAGGAGTATTTTTGCCATATAATGTTTTATTGTTTCAAAGATATTGCGATAACAAAATTTCAAATGGCAGACAAAAATAATTGTATTGGGGTCAGAGGGCACTTTAATTAAATTTGATGGGTTATGGAGCATATTGGAGACATGCACTGAAGAAGCAATGAGACAAACATGACAAAGGAATTAATATTTTATGCATGGTGGGTCCTTTTAAAAAAATGCATCAAAGACCCCATCCACCCCATCCTCCCCCCCCC
>MJUU01031160.1:29438-40454 GCA_002080025.1 Modiolus philippinarum
GTAGAGGAATAATATTTTGTATGTAGATGCGTCTTGGAAAGTAACGAAGCTCCAGATAAAAATTAGGTCACTTTGACCTACATTTCATGCATGAATGACTTAAGTTAAAGTTTTTGTAAGAGTCCAGATCTGGGGTACTACAACTCTTAGAAGAATAATATTTTGTATGTAGATGCATCTTGTAAAGTTACGAAGCTCCAGATAAAAATTAGGTCACTTTTACCTACATTTCATGCATGAGTGACATATGTTAAAAGTTTTTGTAAGAGTACAGATTTGGGATATTACAACTTGTAGAGGAATAATATTTTATATTGAGATGCATCTTATAAATTTAGGAAGCTTCAGATAAACATTAGGTCACTTTGACCTACATTTCATGCATGAGTGACTTAGGTTAGGCCAAATAAAAAAATACATTAGCTTCTCAGGCCCCTGCCTCGTCTATTTTCTAGAAACTAATTTCAACTTTTTATTTAAGTTTCAAATAAAAAAAAATTAAAATCACCTGCCTCATTACTTTTTGGGCATTTCAGCAATGTAAAAAGATGCCTCATCATGATTTTGAACTAATAAAAATAAAAATCTTCTCCCTCACTGCCTCACCATTTTTTCTTAAAAATGGCCTGAGAATCTAATCATTATTTTTGTATGGCCTTAAAGTTTTTGTAAGAGTCCAGATCTTGGATACTACAAGTCGTAGAGGAATAATATTTTGTATGTAGATGCGTCTTGGAAAGTAACGAAGCTCCAGATGAAAATTGAGTCACTTTGACCTACATTTCATGCATGAGTGACTTAGGTTAAAGTTTGTGTTTCAGCTTGGATTTTAGATACTACAACTCGTAGAAGAATAATATTTTGTATGTAGATGCATCTTGTAAAGTTACAAAGCGCCAGATAAAAATTAGGTCACCTTGACCTACATTTCATGCATGAGTGACTTAGGATAAAGTTTGTGTTACAGTCTGGATTTTAGATACTACAACTTGCAGAAGATTAATCTTTCATCAGTAGATGCATATATGCTTTAGATAAGAGGCTCCTGATTGAAATAAGGTCACAAAATTTCTTGCATGACTGGCTCAGATTTAAGTAACAAGCCAGATCTTGAATAGTACAACTTCCTTGAGTGCTTATATTACTAGACAAACATTCAATAAATGGGCGAGGGGATTAGCTGTCGTTTCCAACTGCCCCTTCTCTTGTTAAATAATGGTTAACCTTGATTTTTATGTTGCATGCCCACATAGTGTGTGGCCACATAATAAAGCGATCACTATCTTGCATGTTTGTTAGCACTGTCATCATTGTATGTCCCACTTTTTCAGCAACTATAAATTACATCTACTTGAAATTTTGTATATGTCTTTAGTATGTGCTTATGGAATTCATGTCTGTCGACATGGAATATTTTCAATTAATACTCTCAATGGTAAAAATTTTCTTAAAAATTTTTGAGTAACTACAAATCACAGCCATTTGAAAATGTGTATGCGACTTTAGTATGGGGTTCCGTATTGGGATTTTTAAGTCTGTCAGACACCTTCCTGTTTACCTGAATATTTTGAACTAATATTGTCGTAGTAAGCAATTTCATAACACTTTTCTGTGTTACTACATATACATACTGCTATATAAGATTTAAGCTTCTATATTTCATGACCATACATATCCTTCAGTGTTCAACCTTATATTTGATTTTAAATTTACCAATATAGACCCGCAATTTAACATCTGGCTATTTTCGAGTTTTTAATTAAATAATATGATAAAATCAGCCTTAATATGGCGAACACATCATGTGTCATACTAATAGCTTAACCCTGTTCATATTAATACAGCTTTTTCGGCCCTGGGCAAATACAGGCAACTCCTGTTTTGTCCAGGGCCAATACGGGTTCATTGAGTGCAACTGGAGAGTGGTTATTTAGGGTAAATTGTATTCACAACATTTTCAACGAGTTTTCCAAATATGTATATTCAGTTCTGTAAATCTACTCTCATTTGCAATATTAAAATAAATTCTACTATTTTATATATCTATGAATATTTAACAACAATAGTTACGTGTAAAATAAGGAAACACAACAAGCTATTTTTATGCCGATTCAAAGGGGAAACCTTAACTTTAAATAGAACCCAATCAATACATAAATGATCAATGAAAATGAGTAAAAAAAAAAGAAATTATATCTATAGATTTAAGGTGTCTACAGGGTATTAATTTCCTTTTATAGAATTTTGTAAAATTTTCTGTGTAAAAACATAATAGTATTATTGTTCAAAATGTAAAATAAAATTTGGGGGTCACCGTGCATTTAAGCGCAAAATCTGAAATTGAAAATTTCAAGATTTTACATGGAAATGATAGGGAAAATGATCAGATGAGAGGTTAGTTTGAAAAATCTATTATAGATTTTTTTCATACTTTGCATGTGTTTAATTATCATTATGTAGTTTACATATAAAAAAACAAAAATTAGGGGTCACCTTTGAAATAAGAGAGAAAAATTGCAAAATGTTAACTTCTCCAGTGATATCGTTGTTAAAATATTTAATCAAATTATCTCCCTTGAGTAATTTCTGTGTTCTGTAAATCCAGCAACAGATTTAAAGCTCATGTGTTTTAGCTCACGATTTTGTAACGAAAATGTTATAAAAATGATTAGGAATATAAATTTTAAATACATTTGAACTTTCTTTTCATTTTAAATAACTATTTTGTTAAATTTCTTAATGAATGAAACCTTAATGAACAATTATTAGACAAAAATGGTGGAATAATAGCACTGAGACACCTTAACTCTTCTCTATAACCTGTGTATCATTAAATTGTTTAGAACACAATAAACATTTGATCCAAAGGCAATTGTACAGCTGAGTGGAAATTGACGACGACAACAATAGAAAGAGAAAGTACGAGAAATGTAATGGTTCTAAAGAACAACTTTCATACCTATCAAAATTTGACTCTTGTACTGAATACAGAATACTTATTTGCCAAATCATGGGTCTACAAGGGAGGAGAGGCTGTGGGACTGTAATGATCATCGAAAACAGAGCATCACATTTTTCACATCAGTATAACAAAAAAAAATGTACATGTATAAGTGCTAAAAGAAAAACAAATGTCAGATTATTTAATAAAAGTGTTATGAACTGTCTATATATATTTCTGTATTGACCCTGTATAGATTCTCGATCAGCTGTATTGGCCCTCGACCCGCCGGGTCTCGGGACCAATACAGCTGACCTAGAATCTATATGGGGCCAATACAGAAACAGACAGTAAAATAACAGTCTGCATTAGAATTGAAAACAACAGTTACCAAAATTGAACTAAAAACAACTAAATTACATAATTGCAGTGAAAAAGTAACAAATTATACCAATTTGCATTGAAAAACCAAAAAAAATATCAAAATAACAGTTAATTTTAATGGATCTTGTTGCTTTTTTTAATCACTTAAGTCTTTTGAGTGCAGAGAGAAGTCAAACATATATGGAAGTCCTAAATCAAAACATTTGAAAAAGCTGATATAATATAACTGTCCTTAATGAGAACCCTCAGTCAGTTCTCCCTGTACCAAGTTAGTTAAATATGGTCAAAGTGGAGATAACTTTGAATTTCAATATCAGTAGTTTCTATTGATATGCTAATTAAAATTATCTTCACTTTAACTATAAAAACTAATTTGGTACAGGGAGATAACTGACCAAGATTCCTTATTAAGACAATAAAGTGCCAATATCTATAACATTTCATAAGACCTTATAGTGCCAATATCAGCTCAGTACAGATGGTCAGTATTCAAGCCAGCACCAAGGTAGTAGATAGTTGATCAAGTCATACGGAAATTAAAACTATATTTGCAGTATTGTTAATGTATTCCTTTTTATACCCTGCCACACAAGGTGGCAAGGTATTATGTAATACTCTCAGTCGTGTGTCCATCCATCCGTCCCCCAAAGGTTTCCGACTGATAACTTGTGAACAAAATAACACAAGGTCTTCAAACTTGGTATGCAAGTTGTTTACCACAAAACTCAGGTCAAAGTTGATTTTGGGTTCAGAGGTTCAAGGGATTCTGGAGTTATGCCCCTTGAAACTTTCAAATTTTGCGAATTTTAGGGTTTCCGACTGATAACTTGTGAACGAAATATCACAAGGTCTTCAAACTTGGTATGTAAGTTGTTTACTACAAAACTTAGGTCAAGTTTGATTTTGGGTTTAGAGGTCCACGGTGTTCTGGAGTTATGCCCCTTGAAACTTTGAAATTTTGCAAATTTTAGGGTTGCATACTCATAACTTGTGAATGAAATAACATACTGTCTTCAAACATGGTATGTAAATTGTTTACCACAAAACACAGGCCAAGTATAATTTTGGGTTCAGTGGTACACATTGTTGTGGAGTTATGCCCCTTTTAACTTAGAAATTTTGTGAAACGTGGCGGGGTATCATGTAATCCACCATTACTATTTTTATCAAAAATTAAAGGCCATCTTTTTGCACATTCTGTTTCTCAAAAAAAAAAGAAAAATACCAAAAAGAAGAAATCATAGAAGTGAACACAGAAAACTAAAAAATATGTATCAAATGTCCGATACCGTACAAGTGGTTATTTTCGTGAGGACTTAATTTTCGCTTTATTCGCGACCATACTGAAGTCGCTAAAATTGCATACCGCGAAATATAATTCATATGAATCTTTATACAGTAAATAATAAGCAATCACGAAAATTAGAGTTCTGCGAAATTAGAGTCCAGCAATTTTAAAAGAAATCGCGAAATTTGCCTCCCGGGAAAATAACCACTTATACGGTATTCATTTTCACAAAATTTCTTGTAATCATATGACACATATGCGTGGCATCCGTTTTTAAGGCAGGTTCTCTGCCTTCTAGCTGTTAGGTAAAGCCATCGTGAAAAAGTCTGTTTTAACCAGATTCTTACATTAAGGAGACTACTTTGTATGAAAAAAATCCGAATGATCCAGACTATCGTTAAAAACTCGTACGGCTTACCAGTTATTCATACGAAGGCACAAAAAATAATCCATTCATGTGGCGATACAGTGTCCATTTCATGATCAACTACATCGTTTTATGTGTTTATTGTATTTATTTAATATCTTTTAAAAGATACAATGTTTTTTTTAATCTCAGAGGACTTAAATTGATATTCAAAATTCACGATTCAGTTAATTCATAAAAATTTCCTGCGGCGCGCTATGATTTTACAAGTTTTTATGAATGGATACATAGTAACTTCTACTTTCGCTGTTGTAACTTGTAAAAATGTATGTATTTCTCAATATATATGACTTTGAAACTTTTAATGGTTACACTGACGTACTCTACGTAAAAAAGGATCAATCAAACCGTAGCTTCGTTTTCTTGTTTTTTTTGTCCAGACAGGTGGTGCATTGTTTTGTTTTATTAATGGCCAACTTAATGCATAGTAAATAAGGGTCAAATAAGTTTCAAAATAATCCGAAATTACAACAAATGTTCTTTATGGAATACTTCAAATACATTAAAATTTTAGAATAACTCAACTATGTCAACAATGAAGCACGGAAGGTTTAAACTTGATCTCCACCGGCGTTCCTAATCACAAGCGTTATCAAGTACAACACTTGTACTGGATCACATGGAACCATCATGAAGGTCCCAAACTGTCACTGATTTGTTACAACAGGAGGAAGCACTCGCTTGCTGAATTTTCATTATTTGCAGTGATTCCTTCTTTTGTAGTAATTCATTTTTCACGTTGTGTTGAAACAGAGATGAAATCTGTTAGTATATTGCGCCAAGAACACGTTCACGATCGCAAGACGTTGTCATCCATCATATCGACATATTGTAATCAGGTATAAGAAAACACTCCATGCTAGATCACGAAAGTCAAATGTAAAAAAACGTCAGTTGAAAACTCGTGAGGGTCCTGATAAAACTATATATATATGTAATTATTTCATAGTAGATCTAGTTCTATCCTTTTAAAAATTAAAAGTGGCTAAAAGCATTTCGGCGTCCCATGATCCAGTGCTTTGATCCAACAGATGTAGATAAGAAATACAATTATTCAATTATCTACCAGAGACCCATCATAAGAAGAAGTCTGCAACCCATTCAATATGGTTGGAAGGTGTTGTGCCCAGATAAGGCCACAATGACTTGCTTTGACCTAGAAAAAAAAACGTTTGATAGTAAACAAAAGTTTTTTTCTTGGCTGGGAGCAAGTCCCACTCCCTGTGATAAGGCCGTTATCAGTAAAATCCTCTACAGGTGGTTCCTTCAGATCTCATTCTAGTGAATATTAATGCAATCAAGAAAACAAGTAATTGTTTTAATCACAATAGTCATCAAAGTGATAACATGACAAAATTAGAAATATCAACATTTATATAGCCACCGAGTGTAAAACTTGTTTGAAATACTTACATGTACCAACACAGAGGAACAAGGCAATGGAATGTAAATAGAGTTTTAAATATATCGCCAACAACCCATACAAAAACTGAAAAGACAACCCAAACAGGGAAGCCAAGGAAAACTTCGAATTTTAATTCTTGAAAAAATTACATGCCAACATTTCAGCAAAACAGTATAATAACAGGACTTCCAGGAATACCCAGGAACCTGCCTCAACAGCATTCTATGCTTTGATTGTTTATTTGTTTTGTCTTTGTCATACTGTCTCATTTTGTGTTGCTGTGAATTGCCATGATGTTTGAATTATGATTTTAGAATTTCTCCTTTCCTTTTCTTGCATCGGTATTCGTTTGCCGATGTACATATAACACAGACTAGCAGATGTAATTCAAAAGCATAGCAAACTACAAGTAATCTCTTGAAATAGGGCCTGTAAGTCTCGTGCAATTTTGGAATTTCCGGGACCAAAACCTGTACACGGAAGTTACATTTTAAACAAAGATATATGACGTTTCAAACAAAAATTTGAACGTCATAATCCTCAGACGTCATGTTTCGGCGGGAAACGTTTTCAAATTGCCGGTTTATTGTGGATTCTCGTGAGTCACATGACGAGACTTACAGACCCTATTGACAAGATTTCCTTTTACACAACCTTTTTAGTTATAGTGATATTATGAGCTATTGTATATCAACGACATTTGATTGGAATTAATGATAAAGAATGTGAATTTATTCTTGAATTTGTATATTTTAGCTTGGTGGTAAGAATGCAGCAGTTATATTTAATGATGCAGACTTAGACAAGTGTATTCCTACAACTATCAGGTAAAATAGAAAAGGGTAGTACTGTAAAATTATAGCAGACGATTTTGATGCAATGATATCTACCCACCTTAAGGTAGTTGTAACCATTGATTAGATAATCAGACTCATCTGTCTTTTCCATATCATTACATGTAAAATATTTTGCCTATGACAATTTGTATGAACACCCACTTTTCCATGTTATATTCTAAATGCAGGTATCTTTGAGAAATTTCAGATATAATTTCAAGAAATTGACATTACTCCTTTACTTGATTTTCAAGACTTACAAATTTCTATACAAACCTATTGAAAAAAAACTAGAAAAAGGATATTTCCCACCAAAATTTTAATTGCCAAGTGCATAAACCTATTATTTTTTACTTGTCTATTGCCAATCTTTGATTAAGTCTACTAAAACAAATTTATAAAATTCCCATTACTTTCGTTTAATGGTGGCAACTACCTTAAGGGGGTTCACTACTCCGTTTGAAAATAAATAGGATTTCAAAAAAATATTATTTTTTGTTAGAAAATTAAAAGAGAAATTATTTAAGTGAAAAAAAAATTGATAGGTTGATGATCTCGTTTTTTTGAGTTCTCAATGATTGAAAATTTGGCGGGAAACTGAACTCCTCGGATTTTTCATAGGATTAACATTAGTAAGGTTTGAATGAATGTGACAGAATAGATAAAATTTAATGATTTTTTTTACAGAATGCTCATAAACATGTATAAAATGAAATTATGGGATAAAATAAGGGGGTCCATGGGCAAAAAATTATAATGCATTTAAATGGATAAAACCAGAGAATTCCAAAAATCTGACAGAAATCCCAAAACCTCCTTTAATAAAATCTGTAAAAGGAATCATCTACACAAATGATTTACAATAGGACTATATTGTGTAAAAACGAATATAATATTCAGTCAATCAAATGAAATAATATTTTCTTTTTTAATCTTGCTATGGCAAATTTACATGTATTGACATTATATTACCTCATATTTGATGCTCCAGATGATATGAAAGCAGATTTTTTTTTTACTGACATTTTCAATATACACAATTCTAAATTCAACTTTGCCATAGAATATTTTATACCATCATTGATCATGAAAGAATATTTCTCTAGTTTCTGTCCTGTTTTCATGCTTCCTGAACAGTGCAAGAAATACATTTCCCCTTTCTAGAGAGAATGTTGTTCTCGGCAAGTGATTGGATGATATTCAGATATGTTGTCAAATATGTTTGCGGTTTTCTGACTTTTCCATGGTGAGGTCATGTTATAAGGCCACCATGCTTGATGATGTCATGCACAAAGAACACATTAATTTTGGATCATCAGAAAAGGAGAGCATAGTTTTGTCCTTAATCTCGAAAATCATTACAGAATTAAAATCAGGAATTAGAACTGTCTCTTATTTGAAACAATATTGTACACTCTCAAAATTTAAATTTTCAAATATATTTTAAACACTCAGCAAGTCTTGTGTTTAAAAATTTGAAAATTTAACTATCTCTAGTGTAGGAATGTCGTTTCTCACTCAGTGCAGTTGTGGATTCTGTATTAAAACCAATTATATTATTACTTCGCATTTGTTAAAAGTATTGGAAATTAACTGGAAAGTAATAAAAACTGTTTTAATGATAATTCACATTTTATAAGGGAGATAACTCTGGCATTTGATATGTTTGTGGTTTGATGAAAGATTAAAGTGTCTAGGTGATCTAAAGTGTTGCTGGTTTAGTTGTTCAATATCTATTGAAAATATTCCTTTGAAATGTTGATGAAATGTTTTGAAAGGATAAGGTATACCCCGGTAAAAGTCCTTTATAAGCCTCAGAAATAGCTGAAATTCTTATTTTTGATTATCAACTTTAACTTAGCACTTGTTTGAATTATGACAAGTATCTTTCAAATGTAAAAGACTTCATTTTATTCGTTTTTCAGATCCTCTTTTATAAACCAAGGAGAAATTTGTTTGTGTACCAGCAGACTTTATGTACAGAGAGATATTTATCCCAAATTTTTGGAGAGGTTTGCAGAAGAAACAAGGTATTTGTTTTAATATTGTATGATTATAATTATAAGCATTTGAATGTGTATCACTTATGTTTCCTTTTTTAACTTCAAAATTTGTTAACTATTTTGTTATTTAAAATCATTATATTAGGTGCCATGAAAAGATTCCTCATCATCATTTCAGCTGTTTTACCCCAAAGGTCTGTCAATGGACCCTTAATATTCATTCTTTATGTTAATGATTTAACAGATTCTCTTATGTTGCTTGAGTCCTATTTGCAGAAGACACTTCATTAAACCATTGTAGTCATGATGGATGTTGATGAAAGAATTGGATGATTGAATGTACAAAAATGGGTAAATGTCTTTTTAATCCCAATGAAATGGACTGTACCTTATTCACTAGACAATATCCATTTACAATTTCACAGATCTAAGCATTCATGCGTGTACCTTTAAATAATATATTATAAACTGATTGGTTTCTGGTCAAAATATATTTTCTACATCAGAAATGAATGTAAAATAGTTGTCAGAGTGTGTGATGCAATTTTATTGGTTGCCTGTGATCACTGTTCCCTACTTAAGGGTTAATAGCAAAGTAAAGATATTTGTTCCATCAAAAATGCCCTGTACCCAAAATTCAAAGATCAAAGGGTTATGTATCAGAAGATTTGGTCAGTTGTCGCCACAAACTCATTGTAGAAGCAGTAAGGGTTATTACACAGTTGTTTGCTTGACAGAATGAAACATTTCAAATTCTACTGAATATTGACATGAGTACAAAAAAATTCATCATTTAGATAAAACATCAAAAGTGTTTTTAAATTCCCTGAAATAGATCGGCATGAATTGTTCAATACAATTCCATACAATATGGTGATTTGATGGCCGAAAAATTTGTGTCCAGTTGTTTAAGTTGGGGAAATTTCAAAGATTGAACACATCTATATTCTTTGTGCAGTTATTATGAAACATTTCTCTGAAAAAAGGGTGGTGCAATCCTAGTTTGAACACAAGATTCCTAGATATTTTTCATTTATTTAGTCAGAAATATCAATAAACAAGAGGAGGAGCTGTTTTGAGGACATTTTTGTTGTGTGACTGGTTGAGTACGTCTCCCTTCCCTGTGTTTTACTGTTGGATAACCAGATTACATACAAAATAGTAGATCGGAACACATAGTGTTTATAGATATTGCTAATTGATAGTTTAATTTTGACTAAGATACAGATGAATGTCCAAGACTTGAACTGTAATGACAAGAACACCATAAACATCCAAGAAAACGAGTTTAATCCCACCACAATTTTTGCGCCTGTCCCAAGTCAGGAATATGTAGGTCATTGGCTTGTCCTTGCCTTCTTATAAAATTTTAGTTTCTTGATATTTGGGTTATTGGATGTGGTTTGTTTCCATTGATTTATTCACTTTTTTACCTTTTTGGGGCCATTTAGGGCTTGCTATAAGGTGTGAGGTTCCTCACTGTGTTGAAGCACGTAAGGTGACCCCTAGATGCTTTGTGTTGGGTCGTTTTAACCTGGATACGGGATGTTGTCTCCTTGACATTTGCCCCATTTCCTTTCTTTTTCATATGGATGTCTTTTTAAAAACCTGTTGTGTTGTCTCTTTGTTTTAAACAAAGTTTGGCCTCAGTAGCTCAAAAAGTTCAAACTGTTTTCATCAGTTCTGATACATTGTAATAGATTTTTTGTCCTTTTTCAGGAAGATAATTGTT